>JASDQU010106348.1:159351-195253 GCA_032191745.1 Picea mariana
GGCTTGTATTATTGATGTCAAGGGCTTGGCATTTTAGGTGTTGGTTTAGAGTCCAGCAAGTCCATAAGCCCCCTCACATTCCACAAGGCTACCTTCATTTGATAAGAACATAGTCCATATCATATTCAACATTATCATTATCGAGCTTGGTCAACATCCCTTAGGGGTTTAGCGATGCCATGCCTTTGAACCTAGAAGCTCATATCCAATCATCCAAGGTAAAAACCTTGGGTTGTTTCAAATATTCCTCAACCTATTAGGTAGCTTAGGTATTTATCAAGTGGGATGAAGACTAATCCTTCCATCCCCATAGGAGAAGAGGCTCAAGAGGTGATCCATAATTGGATCCAGGAGCTCGATGGGGCTCAGAAAGGCCTAAAAATCAAAGTTCTCATAATGGCTTCAAAACGGACATGTGCGTAGGCCTCGTTGATACAAACCCAATTCAACTTGAACGGGCTCAAACAAACGTCATATGCTCCAGATATTGCGATTTGTTCGCTTTGCCAAACAGGAAAAAGTAAAAAAAAAAAGTCAACTAGGTCAAAGTCAACGTTGACGTCAGCATGTACGACAGGTGACGTCAACACACGTCAGGATTATGTCATGATGACATCATCATGCTGACATGGTATCACCAGGAGGTGACACATGTCACTCATTTTTATCACTTTCGGGCTGAGTTGGCACTGTACAAACTTGACACGTGTCACTGTACAGATGACATGTGGCAGTCTGTACAGTGACGTGGCCCAATGACAGATGGACACGTGGCGTATGGACGACAACTGGGCAGGTGACTGGACGTACATACTGACACATGGTAGGGTGACTGGTTGTACAGAGTGTTGACGTGTCAGACAGGTGGTAGGGTGACTGGGCATACAGATTGATGATGTGGTCCAATCCTGGGTCGCCACATGGCCCAATCAGGTGGTGCCACGTGGCACCCTGCGGATGCCCAATGCTGGTTGGGTAAAAATTTGTTAGGACGGAAGGTTCGAACCTCCGACCTCCTTGGGTGTCAATGACTTAACAACTGGGCGTAACCAAACCCTCTACACGTGTTGCTTGCTATGTGTTTGGTGCAATATTCTTTTGAATGGGATGTAGGCGTGGTTTTTGGGATAGCCCCAGTCAGCGGGGGCCAGCCCCGTCCGACCGCAGGCTAGGATATAGGACCAATGAACCATATGTGTGGATTTTGGGGGCATGGCCACATGGCCCATGGCACGAGACCAAGGGTTGTCAAACACGGGGCGCTCGGAGGACTAGGGATTAGCCCGTGGACACATGCCCACTAGCATGCATCTAGGAGCGGAAATAATAGGGGCTAGTGCGCTAGGGGTTAGCCCATAGCCACATGGCAAGCACGCACATGACCATGGGCCCGGATGAAGGGGGTTGCGCCCTGATATGTGCTATTTTTGGATTTTGATACTTTAGATAGTGATTTTATTGTTTTTATTTAGCAAAATTGGAGATTTTTGGCCAATATTGGGGGATATTGGGCCCTTCTTGAGGCCAGATCTTAGGGAGAAGTTGGGAGATAGTTACCAACTTCAGATCTATATAAACCAGAGCTTCTTGAAGCCATGGAAGGACATTCAGAGCAAGTTTATGCTGAAGATTTTCCAAGCCAAAGCCATTTTTATGCAGGGAAGTTGCTAAGGAGAGCACCTTTGTGGGCCATTTCTAGGAGCTCCGGTCATTCGATTTGAGTGTCGTTTCTTTTGTTGGGTTATAGATTTCTAGTAGAATTAGACCAGATCAATTTGCAACCTTTTTGGCACTGCTGTGATTTACTTTTTAAGCTTCAAACATAAATAATAAAGCCTCACCCACTGAGACAAAGGCCCGGAGACGTAGGCGAGATTGCCGAACTTCATTATCACTTTGGTGTTCTATGGTTTGTTGTTCTTCTTGCTTTATTTCAGATCTATATATGTGCATATGGTTATGATGTATCTTCTATAATCTTCCTCTTTCATTTAGCTTCCTAAATGGTTAATAAACACATGCATAATAACTCAACCATTGTCATTTAAAAGATTTTTTCGAATCAAGTTGTATTAGAGCTAGTTGATGTTTGGATTTGAGTTTTGCATGATTACCAGGGAGAGGCTACATCATGGTGAAGGCGAGGTTATTGAAGAGAATCCATTGATTGGATTGAGAAAGAGAACTTCTCAAAGTGACAAGATGGCATCGGAAGAGGGACTTTCTCTAGATGAGAAAGAGTTTCGAAATTTTTTCTTCTCCATGTCGGAGATGATGAGGGTTTTGTATGAGGATTACTTGGAATGGAAGAGACCAAATCTGGGTGAATCTTCAAAGGGAAAAAGTGAAGAAGGAGAGGATCCTCCTCAAATTCCTCCGTCACCTCCATCTTCACCTCCTTCTTCTCCTTCTTCTTCAAGTTCAAGTTCTAAAAGCACTGCAAAGAAACATGTCCATAAACATAACAAAGAAATGCCTTTATTAAAACTTGATGTTAAATTCAAATTACCTATGTATGATGGTGAAGTTAATGGAGAGAGACTTGACAATTGGGTCAGACAGATGGAGGTTTATTGCAGTGTGCAACAAATCAAGGATGAGGCAACTTAGATCAAGTTGGCATCACTTAGACTTGCAGGCACAACACTCATCTGGTGGCAAAGCAAGTTGCAAAATGGCACGCAACAAGTGGGTACTGTATTTCCATCATGGAAAAGTTTTATTTCTACACTTAGAAAGCAATTCTATCCTTTGGGTTATAAAGAGAAAGCGTTAATTGAATGGCAAGCTTTGAAACTAAGAAAAGGACAAACAATGCAAGAATACACAGATGGATTTCGTAAAATGGCATTGATGTTAGATATTCATTTACACACCCAAGAAACTCTTATGAAGTATATAGGAGGTTTACCTGCACATATTCGAAATATTGTATTTATGTTTGGACCAACTAATCTCGATGAGGTTTTTGTTGAAGTGACATACATTGAAGCAGTGAAAACAGGTGTTGGAGTATCATGGGAATCATCTTCAAGGAAAGAGGACAAAAGGAAGTGGCATGGCAAGAAGGGAAATTCCATTGTGAGAAAGGAAGAGAATCCCTCTTGCAAGCATTGCAAGAAAGAGGGGCATGATGAGGACCGTTGTTGGTAATCGCATCCCAAGAAGAGGTCAAAGTGGCTTAAGGAAAAGAAAGGGAGGGAAACAATTGTGGCAACAACACGACCCACAGACTTGGGATCAGATTCAGGTGACGAATCTAAAGTCTCATTGGTTGGTATGACAGGTAAAAATGGTGAAGGACTTGATTGTAGAAGTAACTTGTTTCACATAAGGGTCATCATGAGGCACACTAAGGTTGACACATTGATAGATAGTGGATCTCAATCTAACTTAATTTCAGAAGAATTGGTTAAGCAATTGGGGTTAAAAACATAGCTGCATCATAAGCCTTACACACTTAAATGGATAAGCAACAATCATCAATTGCACATAACAAAACAGTGCACATTAAAATTTTCAATTTCATTTAACTTTGTGGACGAAGTAACATGTGATGTGGTGCCACTAAGTGAATGTGGAATGGTCTTAGGCAATCCATACTTGTATGATCGTAAAACAATCTTCTACAGGGCAAAGAATCAATATCATTTAACCAAAGCAGGTCAAGAATATGTGGTTCATGCTCATAATGTAAAGGCAAATAAAACTCTTCAAACTATGGAACAATTAAGAAAGGCAGCTCAAGCAAACAACACACCTATAATTGTTTCAAATCAAGTAATCGATCTTAAGCAAGAACAAGAGATGATTGTAGAATGGAAAATCAATCACAGTTTGCTTCAAGATAAGCTAATGTCGTGCAAATATTACAAACATATCAGCTCATTTGTAGTCATATTTTTGATGTTATTATTAGTAATGTTGTCTACATGGATGATAGTGGCTTCAGTAAGATGTGACAGGGTACAAATGGTTAACAATATGCTGTCAGTTGTCATGATTGTGTTACAATTGATCTTGATGAGACAGGTGCACAGGACAGAGTTCAAAGACATGGAACAAGCCGGGTGGTCTATCCCGAGCTTGATGACTGGTCAGTAACCTTTTGTGGGACCAAAAGGTCTTTAGTGGGGAGGTGTGATCTAGAATTGTATCCAGGAGCATGATGGGGCTCAGAAAGGCCTAAATATCAAAGTTCTCATATTGGCTTCAAAACAGGCGTGCGTGTAGGCCTCGTCAATACGAACCCAACGCAACTTGAATGGGCTCAAACGAATGTCGTATGCTCCAGATATCGCGATTTGTTTGCTTTGCCAAAGAGGCAAAAAGTCAACCAGGTCAAAGTCAACGCTGACGTCAGCACACATCAAGATGACATCATCATGCTGACGTGTGTCACCAGGAGGTGACACGTGTCACTTAGTTTCGTCACTTTCGAGCTGAGTTGGTACTGTACAGACTTGACACATGTCACCGTACGGATGACATGTGGCAGCCCATACAGTGACATGGCCCAATGACAAATGGAAACATGGCATACAGATGACAACTGGGCAGGTGACTGGGTGTACAGACTGACACATGGCTAGGTGACTGGGCGTACAGAATGCTAACGTGTCGAACATGTGGCATGGTGACTAGGCATATAGATTGATGATGTGGTCCAATCCTGGGTTGCCACGTGGCCCAATCAGGTGGTGCCACGTGGCACCCTGCGGATGCCCAATGACAGTTGAGTAGAAACTTGTTAGGCCGGGAGGTTCAAACCTCCAACCTCCTCGGGCACCAATGACTTAACAACTGGGTGTAACCAAACCCTCTACACATGTTGCTTGCTATGTGTTTGGCACAATATTCTTTTGAATGGGATGTAGGCGTGGTTTTGGGGATAGCCCCGGTCGGCGGGGGCCAGCCCCGTTCGACTGCGGGCTAGAATCTAGAACTAATGAACCATATGCATGGAGTTTAGGGGCATGTCCACATGCCCCATGCCACGAGACCAAGGGCTGTCAAATACGGGGCGCGCAGAGGACTAGGGATTTTCCCATGGACACATGACCATTAACATGCATCCAAGAGTCGAAATAGCAGGGGCCAACGCGCTAGGGGTTAGCCCATAGCCACATGGCAAGCACCCATATGACCATGGGCCTATACGAAGGGGGTTGCGCCCTAATATGTGCTATTTTTGGGTTTTAATACTTTAGAATAGTTATTTTATTGTTTTTATTCAACAAAATTGGAGATTTTTGGCTAATATTGGGGGATATTGGGCCCTTTTTTAGGCCAGATCTTGGGGAGATATATATAAACCAGGGCTTCTTGAAGCCATGGAAGGACATTCAGAGCAGGTTTATGCTGAAGATTTGCCAAGCCGAAGCCATTTTTGTGCAGGGAAGYTGTCGAGGAGGGCACCTTTGCGGGCCATTTCTGGGAGCTCCGATCATCCGATTTGAGTGCCGTTTCTTTTGTTGGGTTCTAGAGATATGGTAGAATAAGACCATATCAATTTGTAACATTGTTGGCACTRCTGGGATGTACTTTTAAAGCTTCGAACAGAAATAAGAAAGCCTCAGCCACTAAGACAAAGGCCYAGAGACGTAGGCGAGATYGCCGAACTCCGTTATCACTTTGGTGTTCAATGGKTTGTTGTTCTTCTTCCTTTATTTCAGATCTGTATATGTGCATATGGCTGTGATGTATCTTCTATAATCTTCCTCTTTCATTTATCTTCCTAAATGGTTAATAAACACATGCATAATAACTCAACCATTGTCATTTAAAAGATCTTTGATGTTAAGGGATTTGCATTTTAGGTGTTGGTTTAGAGTCCAACAAGTCCATTAGCCCCATCACATTACACAAGGATACCTTCGATTGATAAGAACATAGTCCATATCATATTCACCATTATCATTATCGAGCTTGGTCAACACCCCTTAGGGGTTTGGCGATGCCATGCCTTCGAACCTAGAAGCTCGTATCCAATTATCCAAGGTAAAAACTTTGGGTTGTTTCAAATATTCCTCAACCTCTTAGGTAGCTTAGGTATTTAGCAAGTGGAACGAAGACTAATCCTTCCATCCCCATAGGAGAAGAGGCTGAAGAGGGGTGCATAATCTTATTCCCAATCATCGAGGTCGGGTTTTTTGGGTCTTTGCCACTTTATTATTTTGAGAGTTCTTTTCAACCATATGAACCCAACCTTCTCTATTATTGGTCGAAGAAGCATTTTTAGCTTTTCGATGAAGAGCATAATTGGTTGGAGCAACTTGAGTATAGGTCTAGCCATGAGGGGAAATCTCAAATTCAATGGTCGAAAGTTGGTACCTAAAGTAGGTATTCACGAGGTTACAAAACCTTACTTATTGTTTAATACTTTGTACCCAACCCTATTGAAGACAAATTTTCCAAGATGCTTCACAAATTGACTTTCAAAGAGACTCCTATGAGGCTAAGGATTAAGAAAATGGGGATCTTCATGACGGATAAACTCCTCAATAGGTGCAAAAATATGATCCAAAATGTCCGAAAATTTCACAGGTTTGACAAGGAATTCTACCCACACACGGAAACATAGTTGGGTAAATTGTTTATTCAAGAAATTCTTAAACGACAATGATAACATCCCCAATGTGTTTTGATAAAGTCAAGGATCACAAGAGATAATAATAGTGTAGCGTGACTATTCTCTCTCTTTCTCTCTCTCTCTCTCTCTCTCTCTCTCTCTCTCTCTCTCTCTACCATTTTTTGTTCTATAAGAAAAGCAAAGAAAAATAAAAACACAACATTTTCTTAAGTTTTAGGATACTATGACACCTATATGGCTTCCATACTTGCTTAACTCATGCCTTAAAATGGCTTTGATGAAATACTTGAGAAGTGAATGTTTTTTTTTTGAGAATGTAAGTTTTCACAATTAGACATAATGTGGAATAAATTTATGGATAATCAGTGTACTAGTTTTCGAAACGTCCAACGTTTCGAGTGGACACTCCACCCATCGTTAGGGACAACCAAAAGCTCATAAGTAGGAAACGAGTGCCAATGTTTTGAATTTATAGATTTGGGTAGGAAGGTAACCGTTGAATAAGAATTAGGTTAAGAATTAGTTATTAGAGTCAAATTATCTGTTGAGATTAAATAAGGAATTAGATGACCAAGTCACCATGGGTTGTTAGATTAATTAAAGGTGAAAATAAACCTTGGGAAAATTAGTTGTTAAGAGAGAAAAATATTGCACGGGGGTGGATTAATGATAATATTAAAAATTAACAAGAAGTAGTGATGTATTTGGACTAATAAACTAAGGAAGAAAGTGTAATGTAGATTGCCAATGAGAAGATAATAGTGAAAGGATAAAATTACAAAATAATAATGTGATATAGTCTAATAAGGATAATAATTAAGTTAATGTGATAATGAAAATGATGGTAATGCCAAAGATTACTAAATAATGAAAGATTAAAATGTTGGTAAGATGATCCATGTGATTAGAGGTGAAAATAAACAAGGGATTAGATTATCCGTTAAGGACGGGAAGGATTAAGAAATGGTGTGTAAAAATGAAAATAAAAAGAGAATTAATGGCATGCTATGACAGAAAATGTTGTGTAGATTATCAATGGAAAGACAAAAGTGAAATGAGAATATTATATACTAAAATAATAATGTGATATGGTATAACACTGACAATAATAAAGTTAGTGTGATAATGGATAAGAAGGTGAGGGCATCTATTACTAAGTAATGAAAGACGTTATATTGAAGAAAAATAATAATGAATATGAAGAAAGAAAAATGAATAAAATGTAAACGCCTAGAGCAATTAAGGAGAGAGAAGGGAAGGTATTACGTGAGATGAGGCAGATGAGACGGAGGGAATCACAAGAGTTGTGAAATATAAGGGGGAATGGGAGGGGGGGGTGAATAGAGCCAAAGATGGAACTCAACTAAGGTAGCCTACTATTCAATGCAGTAAATGGTGGGTCGCCGAGATTGGCCAAGTTTGTAGCCATCTTCGTGATTAAAATTATTTAGATGTTTTTCTATTTCAAGAGCCTCCCGAATAAGCCGAGTAGAGTAGTGAGCGGTTGAAGCAAGTATTTTTGTTTTCTTAAAGCAAATGAGGTGCTTAGATTTGGAGGAGTGTTCGACAATAACTAATTTGGAGATTCGGTTATGGGTTGTATCAACTATATCTTCTTTGAGACATACTTTGAAGGATCTCCTAGTTTGACCTATGTATGATTTGCCACAGGAGCAAGGGATTTGGTAAACTCCTTAGCCAAGCATTGAGTTAGATTTGTCTTTGGCAGTCTTAAAGAGTTGTTTGAGGGTTTTGTATGGTTTGAACACAGTTTTGATATTCTTCTTAGCTAGGAGTTTTGAGATTAGATCAATGGTCCCATGGATGTAGGTCAGGGAGATGAGGGCACGAGGAGGGGGGCGTGGGGAGGGGGGAGATTTTGGTTTAGGTTTGTTGGCATAGCGAAAGGCTTGGTTGATCTGGGTAAATGAATAACCATTGTTCAAGAGGGCCTTGGTCAGGTGGGCTTTTTCTTCAGCGAGGAATTGGGGGGAAAAATGCGGAGGGCATGAGTAATCAGGGTTTTAAGGACAACGAATTTTTGGGCTGGATGGTGGTGGGAACTAGCATTAAGGTAACGATCAGTGTGGGTCTTCTTTCGGTAAGCTTAGTAAGCTTAGTGAGTAAGGGAGCCGTCAGGAAGTGAATGCTTTTTAAACTTGTCACAAATCCTAGAGTACTCATAAAAAAAATTATTCATAAGAATTCCATAAGGGATAGTTCATTACCTTTTGAAAAATCTTAGATACAAATGTCGTCATCACATATTTGGTGGGACCATGCTTACAATTAACATATACAATATTGTTATGAATGGTAACGACATTCGATGGATCTAATGTCTTGCTCTCAAGTCCATTGAATGTCATTAAAAACACATTAGAAACCTTGTGACTAGTGAGAACAACCACTTTAACCACATACATAACACCACATAAACCCTAGCAAAACTTTCTACTCATTGCTTAAGCAAATATTTTAATGCATAGAATGTTTTTAACCTTTAAAATTTATCGCTATTAATTGCATCTTTTTTTTTTTGATTGGAGCCATATTAGCCTAATTTTTGTTTAGCTAGACCACTATAGAACAAAGTCCATTCATAAAACGTAAACAAGAATAACGCTGATGCCCCATAAAGAAGCCCCTATATTGATATAGTAATGTGAATATTGGCAATGTTTATAGTGAAGATTTAACGATATGCAACTGCTGAAAGAGCTCAATTTAATTTATGAGCGGAGAATTTCTCCGGTCTCACGCTCAAAGCTTGAAGCACATCGGCTCATTTATATATCTCAGAATCAGGGGCAGGAGGAACGCAAAGCCTGCATTCTCCTTGTGAAAAATGGCAACAGAGAGAGAAAACGACCATTGTTGTTCTGATACAATATGATTAGCGGGAATATATTTATATATATTATCTTTGGCATTGCTCGTTAAACCTTGGCGGTGAAGGTCTCGTGGTTTTGTATGTTTGAGGGCAGCATGGCTTCAGCAGGATCAAACCCACCACAAGGCACGGAAACCCACTTTGATTATTCTGTTTTCCAGCTGTTTTCTGTTGTCTCTCTTTTCCTTTTCTTTATCCCTGAAAATGATATTTTATTCATCATTTGCAAATGCAGATGACGTGAGTCTGGTGGTGGTGTTGTTAGATACAAACCCATTCTTTTGGGCTTCTGCGACTTCGAGTGGACAAGCGTCATCTCTCACCTTCTCCCAATTTTTAGAGCATGTAATTTTGTTTTGGATTGTTTATAATATTCAATCACAAAATTTCAAATTCAATCTTGATGGGTGCATTTTTAGGTTTATCATGCAGAGTATAATTAAACTTGAAGAGAACATTTATGGTCTTGCTGTTTACCAAAATAATACAATCCTATTTGAGTTTTTGGCAGAACGTGTGTTTGAACTAGGCTTTCTGTCTTCATTTTGATGTTTCCTGTCTTGTTCGTCTTATTAGTTGTGAAAAGTTCCGTGTTCAGTTGTTCTGTATTAAGCAGGTCTAGGTCTAGTCTAGTCAAGCATGGAGACTAGCAACCCAATTTGTAACGTTCAATCATAATATGAAGTGATGAACTTGGCATTTTGATGTCCAGGTACTCGCATTTTTTAATTCCCTTCTTCTTCTCCACCAAATGAATCAGTTGGTGGTGATTGGCACTGGTACGAATTCCTGTGAATTTATTTATGACTCATCCACAACGAACTCCGAGTACAAGAAGAGCAAGGACACCAAAGGTTCCCAAGAATTTTTGACTCCTTCCACGATAATAGTGCAGCAACTGGAAGATTTCGTAAGAAGGGACCAAGCCTTGAATACGAACAATAATGCTACAAAGAACATTCACTCTCTATTATCAGGATCCCTATCCATGGCCTTGTGTTGTATCCATTTCTATGAGTTGTTTTCATTTCATTTGCTGTATCCCTCTTCACTCCATTTACATTAGTGGATAAATTCTTTTATTTGTACATTGTTACTGTAGAGTATTGTTTCAGATAAAGAAGAATAATTTGTAGTGGAGACATAACCGTTTTTTTAACAACTGTATAGATATTCAAAGAATTATACGAGGTGGACCCTCTCGTCCACAACCAAGGGTGAGTTATCCAATTTTTTATTCTCTTGCTTTATAAAATTTTAGTTTCTTTAAATATTCTCTTGAACGGAATGGAATAGATTAGATTGAATAAGGTAGTTTGAAACTGGAAACCTAGGAATTAAAACTCGGTTTACTTGAATCTTTTTCACTATATTTCTGTGCAAGCTGTATTCCCCGTAGTCCTCTATATCAGTGTTGTTATGATAGAATTGGATGTACTAGCATGACCTTTTACGATGATTACCCACATGTTTTATTTCCGCTGATGTACTAGAATTTTCTGTTGCCCGCTGCCTAGACTTTGCTGCCCACTGCCCAGACCCTATTGCCTGCTGCCTGGACCTGTTGTCTGCTGCTTGCTGCCTGCTGCTCAGACCTGCTCTTCGATTTGTAAGACTAGGTGCGACAATCAATACATCTATACTTGAATGGAGTGCAAGAATGTAGCCTTTCTCAATGAAGAGGATACCAATATTGTGAAGATGTGGATGGTGAAGAATTTGGTGTTGGTTGATGAAAAGGTGTAGGATGTGGCTCTTGCAAATCAAAAGATGCAAAATGTGGTTCCTGGGAATCAATAGTATAAGAATCATAAGTTGAGACAGATTCAAGTTTTGGAATATCATTAGTAGACAAAATGAACAAATGGTTCGGGATTTGTCCCTAGAAAAGAATAGTAGGTGAAGTAGGTGATGCAAGATTTGGTTCTTGTGAAATAATCACTATAGAGGGATTGGGGTAACTTGCATTTAACGATGAAGTATTAAAATATTGAAGGTTTACTCCGACTGGTCACATCTCAAGGTCAATAGGAGTACCAATACCTTGTCCATGTTTACCATGTCCACCACTTGTATAACCCATCTATTGAAGTAGTTTAGAACCAATGCCTTTAGGTATGTTGCTCAAATCAGGGGGCAACGACCAATGGGTAGCCAATAGTGCATGAGAAGATGCATCAAAAGAAGATTGAATATCCTTTTGCAAGGTGTCAAGTATGTCTTTCCTCAACCTTTATTCATTCATGAGTGTTTGAAAGTCATGGGCATGAGTTTCATCGAGGTCATTAATACAATGCATCCATCTCTCCATAAGTTCATCATACTTCTCAAAAGTAGGAGAAATATAAATTAGCAATTTGCTAATGCAAACCTCTAAGTAACCTTTAGTACTTCTTAGATATCCTGATCAGAGATGTTTGGCCCCATATATACAGAAGGCTCTCAAGGTTCGAGCGCATACTCTTCAGCTTCCCATCAGGCCCGACTCTACATAGAGGATCACTTCATTTTTCACAGTGCTACCTTTAGGAAGGGGCAATTGATCGACATCAATATAGATCTAGACCCAGATCAGTGAGGATCCGCGAGGTCCTGCCCCGTTCCATGAGATCTCAATAGTAGAACCATATCAGATCCCTTCCTGGGAGATAGACTAGACCCTCCAGAACTCAACATCGTGCGACCTCCTCCAGGCAGCGACACAGTGGACAATTCGCGCTTCCCACTAGCTCTTCTTCGGGCCAACAGACTCTGTTGTGTTTCCTTCATTCAACCTCGGATGTTAGGAGAGATGGGTCTACTCCATAGACCTATGAGCACTTGGATCTTCTCCACATGTGCATCTCCGCCCCGTTGCAGGGTTTGGGACTTGTTGCTGCGGTTGAAAGCTCCTCATACTTAAACCCAACTCACATTGTCTACGTTTTTGTATCTCACTTCATGCAATTTATTCCTTTATAGGAGACCATTTGGTACTCCCGCATTGCAAGGACATCATTGTACCCATCAGTCCCTTTGACCTACTTTTGTGGTCATTAGTTGGACATTAATAAAATTATCTTATCTTATTTACTTTTTGTACAAGGGTTTGATTGATGTGTTGTAGATCTTGGATGTACGTGTCTGTTTCGTCTAATAGAGGAAGGAGGAGGTCATAATCATTCTTCAGGTATTAATATCCTTTTAAGAGACAAACCTTATCATCTTGAAGGGGAACAACATCCTCATGAAGCTAAATAACAGAGTCCTATAATGAATTGACCTCATCATAAAGTTGGATATTTGTTTCCTGCAATGAAAGTCTATGCTCATGAAAGTTGGAAGTATCGTTCTATAGAGAAGTTACTTGGTTATGAAGTTGAGCAATAGTATTTTGTTGAATGGCATTAACATCCCTTACAAAGAAACAACTTCTTTATGAAGTTGAGTATTAGAGTTTTGCAATAGAGGAATGTACTCCTAAAACCTAACAATAGTATTCCACATAGAAGTATTTTTAGTGTGAAGCTTGACATTAACCTCTTGCAAGGAAGTAATCTTCTTTTCATAGAGTCTAGAGCATTTTTGAAGAGCCAATTCTTCTTCATCATCAATATTGACCATAGTGAAATAAATAAGGTATTTTGCAATTGACAATGTGGTGGGTAAAAGGTGTAGAATGTTTGGTCGATTCCCATAGAGGAAGGCCCTGTTACCACTCAGTTTGTAGCAAGGATAAAAGGCTAGAGATTGGAGAGGCAAACTGGCGTAACTGGAACCAATCCCACCCAATGTCACCACAATGGGATAGTTCTTTCTGTTTAGGGAGGTAAGGCCCAGGGGAGACGTCCCCGGTGACCTGGGGTTTTGAGATGGCAAAGGATTACAGGATAAAGTAGTTATTCCCCCCTCACAAGTCACCACCGAGCAGATAGTCCAGCTAAACAGCCAATAATAAAGTATAACCAAGAAAAATGCACCTGCCTAAGACAAAGCAACAAGACAACTCATATATATGCAAGATGCTCACTTGGTTAGTACTTCATGTAAATCAAGGACTATTGATATACTTATAAGCAATTTGATAATAAATGTTGACGAAGCCAATATTTGTTAAAATAGCAATGATAATTAAGTCGCTTCTTCAACAAATGCTAAAACGACGTGGTATTCAATATAACAAATCAATACTTCATTCAATTAATGCCTTCAACACCATTCAATTGCTTATTAACAAAACGTTCAGCTGCGCTAATGATATTATAGCTCAAGACGACGGGAACAAATAGGTTAATAGGTTAGTTCCTAAGCTAGGGTTAGTAGTTAGGGTTTAATTCAAGGTTTTGAAAGTTGTTGTGATCAGGTTCACTTCAAAGCAATAGGTCTTTAGATCAGTGCCTTAGGGTTAATGGAGTCAAATAGTGAAGGATGCAAGAGCTAAAGGAGGCAAAGTTAAAAACGGCTAAGGACTAGAGGGAGAAGCGTTGAGGTGTTGCTAAAGCAAGGCCTCAAAGTCAAAACCCTAGGGGAGAGAGGCTCACCTTGGTGTAGGAGAACTAGGCCTCGGTGCTCTCTCCTCCTTCCTTAACTCAATGGCAATCACGGCTAGCTGAAGATGAAGCATAAAACCAAGACAAGAAGGTTTGATGAAGCAAAGTGTTACTACAGCAAGGCTCTACCAACAAACCCTAGAAAAATCGACCCAAAGTGTAGAAAACCTAGGCTTTAGGGCGTCTCCCTCTTCTCAACTTATAAAGGGTACGGTTAGCAAAAAATGAAGAGAGAATGAGAGTGTCGCAACGGTTAGGCTCTCTCCTTCTTCAATCAATGGCTGAAAATTCTCTCAATGGGGACATGAGACAAGGACCTACTTGTGTGCTTGTCACCTAGGGTTTATTCAACAAAATTATAAACATATGCAAGAAATAAGTAATGCAACCATTCAATCAAGAAGTTTTGTGGAAGAATACTTACATATCACCAAGAAAAAGCATTGCAAACCCTAGTTGTAACACCTTCCATTAAGAGAAATGCCAAATTATGCCAAGAAAATCTTCCTTCAACAAGTGCGCCTCACTAAATCAGCGAAATAACCCAAGTCTAGCGCAAATTTCAGACCTCACTAATGAGTTAGTGTGAGATGATAAAAAAATGAAGGTGAAAATCCTTCATTTATATAGTATCATGACCCAAATTTACATTTTAGGTCATGTAAAAAGGCCGACAAGGCCAAAATACTAAATCATACTGTTTTACATTAAATTGTCAAATTAAAACCCTAATCAAGTTGAAAAAAGACAACAAGCCCCTCTAAGGGAGACGTTGGCCCCTTCTAGGGCAAATGAAGCATCCTGGAGCAAAACGTTAGCCCTCCTTGGGCTTCTCCAACCTGCCACACGTGCTAATACTGCCCAGTCTGCCTCCCAAGACGTCCATAATGCTGGATGACGTAATGGTCATGATGGGTGACGTCCTAGGCCTTCTAAGGCCAATGTTCCACTGAAAAAGGGCCAATCCCTCTAGGTCAAGCTCTGCCGGGGTGCCTCTGGTGGAACGTCGTCTTCTTCTTCGGTGCAAAGCCCCTGATCCATCTCTGTCCTATCTCTGCCGCTTGATGGGGTCTCAACATCCATCTGATGGGCTCTTCAGCCCCATGGAGGTTCGAACTAATCATCTCCCCATGTGTACCAGTCCAAAATGGTACCTGTCCGTCGGGCATGATCTTGCACATCAACAGCTACGCCCTCCATGGGCTCATCAGTCACAGGGATCATAGCAATGTCAATCACATTTCATCATTAATATTATTAAACACATGCATAAAATCCCTAATACATCAATCAATAGCTCAAAGATGTTACACAAGCCTGCAATACAAGTCTGGGGAAAAGGACAAGGCTTCCTATTGGGCTAGTGTCCACAGAAAAAAGGAAAGTTCCCAGAAAGATCTCATCCAAGCCATGTAAGTGAGGTGATGTGGTCAGGGGATGTCCAAGCATGTGGGTGTAGTGTGGGCCAAGGATGCATAAGTGTTACTTGTGGGTGCCTTTGTAGAAGGCGAGCTGTACYTGTCCTGGATGCTTTTTTTCCAAGCCCATTCTTGCCTTTTATTCTTCATTCTTTTATTCTTTATTGCCCTTTTTTTTGTTCAAGAGCTAATCAGGGGACACTGCACTGGCGTGGTGACCAGTGGTGACAGCGTTACCCACAAGTACTTTCGCAGAAATGAGAAGGCTGGCTCGTGATGAGACCACCTTTCCCTTGGCCATGCAACCAAGAATCACTGCCCTGGCGTGGTAACCAGCTGGTGGCAATGTCATATTGCTAGGTACCCATGGACCTAATAGGTTGGCTCGTGATGAGACCCCCTATCCTCTGGTTAGGTCTTGTTTTATTATTTTTCTGGGTCCCTCTTGTTTCTTGCTGAGAAGCCTTTTATTATTTTCTCAGGGATCCTTGGGCGAAGCATCTCAAGGTTTTATTCTTAGGCTTTTATCTTTTACCAACTTGCTTTTACCTTCTGGGCCTTTAGCCCCTTCTTCCCACGAGATAAGGTGCAATCCTGAAAATAGGTCAACTCAGTGCTCGGACAAGCGGAATGGGATAAGTGAGCAGGAAAAAGATGAAAAAATGGTGCTGTGGTGGGAGCGGACGATGGATTTTTAGAAATCCCTCCCAGTGGCAAACCAAAACCTACAGATACAGGCTTGGTAGGGCACCCTGTCAATCCCCCCAAACATGGTCAAGTGGGCAAGTGTAAGATCCAAGCAGTCGTTAGAAATAAAAGGAATCAGATGCACATATTCAAGGGTTTTGATGATCAAAGTGACACATACCATGATACCTGAACTGATTACCTCATGGAGCAAGAACCATCTCTGACACAGGACCAAGCCGATGGTGATGGATGCTGCTGCTGCTGACAAGATAAAGATGTTGGAAGAAAGAAAAGGTGGGCCCTTCAGGGCCATGCTAAAGTCAATCCTGCTTTCGGTACTCCATGTCTAGGACTTGTGGGCCTCGAGACATGATCTCCTAGTTATCCCTAAAAGTGGGGGATAATAGGCCCCATGGAAAAAAATGTTCATCCTTAAAAAATAAGCCCAATCGACCAAAAAAATGCAAAGTCTCCTTTGAAAGATAAATATCCTCCCTCAAAGGAATAACTTACATTTAGCCTTAAGGTAAAAGAATAATCTCCCTTCAATAAATTCACTATCTAATACTTTCACTTTATGATTTAAAAAAAAAACACATACCTTGACTCCAAATGACTTGAAATTTAAGTTGAAGTTGCATTGCCAAGTGCTTTTTCAATACACTTTCAAAGTGCAACAATGGGATGTTTGAGCACGAAGAAACTTTTCTACAATGTATTTCACTGTTTTCTATTCGTAAAATGGACAATTTCATAAGGTCAACTTTCAAAGGTGATATCTCCCTCCCTACTATTTAGAATCTTTATTGTTACCCCTTTTTGCCAAATGGGATTGGGGCGAACTCAATTAAATGATTGAGTAATGAAATATTCTTGTAGCAATTAAATTATTGTTTTTCGTCAGCAACGTAGGCAATTCTAGAAGGTCAATTTTAGAGACTATATATCTCTCCATATTGCTTAGAACCTTTATTATGACTTGTTATCATGCAAACCTGCACAAGCAAATTTGCTTGATAATTTTAGGCAAATCCAACACCTGTCATAGTTGGAAAGCCTCTCTGTTCAAATGGGTAGTAGTCTAGTCCAATGTTATTGGAACCATTTCGGTCTAACAAAACCGGTCTGTTTAACTGGTTTTGAGGCAAATCCGGCCGATCGGTGGCACATAACCGTTTTTGGTCGGTTCGGTACCGAATCGGCTATTTTCACGAACTGGCCGGTTCTGTACAACATCCATATGATGCATCATGGACCCACAAAATTCAATTTAAAAAAAAATATCAATTGTTTATTGGAAGGGGAGCCTATTACCTAACCCTAGGGTAATAGTAATGTTAAATTCTTAGAGTAAAAGTGACATTCTCAGGATGTTTAATTGTTTCAGGATGTTTGAGAGTAGTTCCAACTGTTATCCCCTACCCTAGGGATAACTAAGGAGATAATGTCTCGAGGCCCACAAGTCCTTGATATGGAGTGCCGAAAGCTGGATGACTTGAGCATGGCCCCGGAGGGCCTCTCTTTTCTTCAGTGCAACCCATTTATTAGCAGCAACAACATCCATCCCACCAACCTGGTCTTGAAGTAGCAGTAAGTCTTGTTCCATGAGGTAATGAGTCCGAGTATCATGGTATGTGTCACTCTGATTATTGAAGCACTTGAATATGTTGCATTGAATTCTCCTTCATTTCATAACGTTTGCTTGGAAATTATGCTCTTTAACTTGTTCATACCTGGAAGGGTGACATGATGCCCTAGTAAGTTGATCTCCCTTTAGGATGGGTTGCTACTAGGTGGGTCTGTGAAAGGTCATTGCCCATTCCCTCCATATTTACCACTTTCCATCCTTATTCCTCTCATCTCCCCCTACCTTTGTTCGGGCATTGGGATTTGCCACACTAGGAAGGGTTGTACCTTGCCTTGTGGGAAGAAGGGGCTAAAGGCCTAGAGGGTAAAAGTAGTTGGCAAGAGTTAAAAGCCAAAGATGAAACTTTTGAGATGCTTCGCCGAGGGATTCCCGAGAAAGCAACAAAAAGCTTCTCAGTAAGAAAAGGGAACCCATAAGAAAAACAAACACTCAAGGTATTAGTTGGTGGATGTGAGGTCTCATCATGAGTCGGCCTATTATGACCATGGGCATGTAGCGGTATGACATTACCATTTATCTGGTCACCAAACCAGGGTAGTGGCGCTTCGTGGCATAGCGAAGAGAAAGGGGGTCTCATCACGAGCTAGCCTTTTCATCTCCGTGAAATGCTTGTGGATAACGCTGTCACTTTTGGTCACCAAGCCAGGACAGTGCCCCTCAACTCTTCCCTTGAAGCATAAAGACAAAAGATCAAAAGCAATGAAGTTAAGAATAAAAGGCAATGAACGGGCTAGGAAACAATGACATCTATGATAAGGTGCAACTTGCTCTCTACAAAGGCACTCACAGGTAAGATTTACATTTTCCTGTTATCACTGCACCCCATGCCCAAACACTACCCCACACCACCTCATACACTTACATGACCTAGATTGGTTCTCACCTGGGAAACACCCCAAACTTAAGGAGGATTATCCCAATAGGACACCCTCTCCAAACCTGACTTGTTAGATTGCATAACGTCTTTGAGCATTTGTCTGGGTAAAGGGGGGTTTGATGCACATGTTTGGGTAATTTAATTATTGGATGTGATTTACATGTTATGATCCCTGTGACTTATGAACCCCGGGAGGGCGTACTTGGTGTTGCTGCAGGACCTTGCTGGGTGGACAGGTACACATGGGGGAATGATTAGCTCGGACCTTCAGGGGGCTGAAAGCCCACAGATAGATGTTGTAACCCCAACCAGGGGCAAGAAGACATCAGAGATTTGCACCAGGAAGAAAGAAGGACGTCACCTTGGAGGGACCCTGGTAGACCTAGACCCAGGGGGATCTTGCTTTTCCACTTGGACGTTGACCTTTGAGAGCCCATGACGTCACCATCATGACCCTGCACGTCATCCAGAGCTAGGGTTTGCATTTTGAGGGCAATTGTGAGCTAGTTGGCACGTGTGGGCATCATCCAGGGCCTTTGGAGGCCAAACGTTCAGCATCTGGAGCCCAACGTTCCACCTTAGGGGCTCAACGTCACCCTAGAAGGGCATGACGTCATCCTTGGAAGTGTTTTTAGATGCTAATTAATTTTATTTATGTCTAATTTGAATTTATTTGTAAATTGGCCAGGTCACCCTTTATTTGATCTGAAATTAATTAAAGGTCACTAGTTTTGTATAAATAAACATAAAGTACATTCATTTCTATCATCACAACTCCTCACACAAGAGGAGAGGCCTGAAATTTTCGCTCTAGAAGGGCTATTGGCTGAAATTGTGAGGCACACTCTTGTATAAGGCTGATTTTTTGCAAGTGGATCAATCTTGGAAGCTTTTATGGTGATCTTGCATGGTATTTTCATGATTATCCTTGGTGCAAGTAGGTAAAATCTGCATTTTTGTCATTTATTGAATGGTTTATGTATGGTTTTATTTGCTCATACAAGATTATGAGATTGCATGGTATACTTAATGCTTGAAGTAAGGAACTTAATTTGCTACTTTCTTACTTTCTATTTGGCAAACTTTTCATTGAATTGATCTAGTAACTAGTGAAACCCTAGAGCCCTAGTTTCCTAGCACTCTAAGGTTTTGACCTAGTTATCTTTGCCTAAGTTCTTATCCCTTAAAAATCCTAAGGAGAGCAAGGTGCTAGGGCCTAGAATTGCCTATACCCTAGTATCTTGTTTTCTCGAGGAAAATGCATAGGGGGATTTAAGTTACTACTTCTCCTATGCATTCCTCTTGGACTTTTGTGCACTATCAAAATTGATTTGCAGCCTTAGAAGAAGCCATCCACTTGACTCCATAAGCCCTAGAAGGCAATAATTCTAGCCTCTCTCTTATTGAAGGATTGATTAAACACTCAAACTCTCTTCCTTGAAGCTTTTGCTAGCTTCTACTAACCCTAAACTAGACTAATTCATTAACTAACTTGCTGCTGTTGCAAATCATTGCTACGGCCATACAAATTCATGCTAAATTGCTGCATTCACCTACATAACTCACACTTTGCTCATCCGGAAATCACTTGTGACAATTTCCAATCAATCTACTAGATAAATGTTGAGTTTGCATGGTGTTTCCTTGCAATTTGAGCACTAGAATTTGCTGCTGTTACAAAAGATTGCTACAGCCATCTAACTGCAGCAAATTCTCTGCAAAAGTGATATTAAATGCTAGCTAAACATTGCCAACTTTGCTTGTGACAATTTATTATCAATTTGCCTAGTCAAAGTTACTGTTTCTTGTCTTTTTCAAGCAATTTCAAGGCATAATTCTTGTGGCTGTTACAAAATACTCATTGCTGTTATAAACTGTTACATTGCTGCAACTTTGCATCAACTAGCCCATTTTTCGAAGGTTCATGGTCTTAAGAAGCACTAACATCATATTTTATACTTGAAAGCTGCCATATTTTCTTTGTTGTCTTGTTCTAGGTAGGTACACTCCATTTTTTACTGTTGCTTCATCCCTTAAAGACCTTAAGAACCTTTTGACTTGAGTAACCAGTGAGAGGGGGGTTTTCTTGCATCCTTGCCTTAGTCTTATCAGCCCTTTAGGTCACTGGGGACGTCTCCCCTGGGGTAACTTTGATATACTCCTAAATAGAAAGGGGTTTCCTATTAAGGTGAAAGTGATAGGTCACCCCCTGTTACGCCAATCTTGCATTCACTTGCCTTGGGCTTTGGGCAAGTACAGATTGTGCGATAACACCAACCTCATTGGATTTCATATGGAGAATGTAGAATTTTAGGTCCCATTCAACATTCAACAGACTTAACGGTTTTCAGGATTTCAAGATTGGCAGGATTGCAACGTTTCCACTGGATTCTATCATGTATGAGGGTGTGGAACTGTCATTTAATCAAGAGCACCAAGCCCTCTATGTACCTCGATGTTGGTGACATTGATTGTTGAACTCTTCTGTCATAACCCTAGTAAAAATGTACCCTTCACTCAAGTAAAATCACTTATTAGGCATGTTAAGATTTTTCCATCTTATTTTAATGCTTAGAGGGTGACACTGATGATGAGGATCCTAATATAGGCAATGATCTTGATGATGTTGCGAATATAATAATAATAATAATTATAATTAAAATTTAATTAAAATAAATCAAGAGCCACGTACCTCCTCACCTCGTGACCAGTCAATGCTATATAGTAAACCGTCACGAGGGTAATTGTAAGCATCTTTTATCAATTATCAATCAAATATCATATTCATAAATATTCTGTCTTCATTAATAACAATTATACTGTTACAGTAATATCAGAGCGTTTCCCTTGGCAATTGTGGGTTAAAAAACATCGATTCGTACCTGTCCGCTGCTAAACCAATCCGCACTTGTCTTCGTCTGTACGATCCGCAGTCACTTGTACAATCTGCTGCTGCCGCCGTCGCATAGTCACGATTTGCCCCTGTTCACTGCCGCATCCATACAATCCATTGTCCTTGTCCTTTCACTTGCCGCATTCGTACAATCCGTCGTTACCTGCCCCTGGCCTGTCGCCTTACCACCATACAAACTGTCGCCGTACAAACTGCTGTCCTTGTCCCCACTGCTGCCCGTACCCTCCAGTCGTCTACCTTAATTCACCCTCGTGGCTTTTCAAAAAAGTTGTATCCTTCACATTTCACTTCTATTAAGACATTTTTTTTTTAAATAAGTTAACATATCTGAATAAGTTACTTTATTTTAATAAGGTTACTTATTTTAATAAAGTTACTGTATCATTAAATCTTTTTTGGGGGGAGTTATATTTAATAACATTAAATATGGAAGGAAGTAGGAAAAAGAACGAGGAGACATAGGAAGACATTAACCATAAAAGTGAAGTCAACAACATTAAATATCGTCTCGGTAAAGTCGAGAAGAGTCAAGAGGAATTTGGCGAAGTACAAAAAACACTATTGGAAAAATTCGATAAATTATTACAAAAAGAAGACATAATTGACACATCAATTAACACGTCGGAGGAGCGATGGAATAGTTATTTAAGAATGAGGGGTAACGACAACGATGAGATTACAAGGATGCTCAATGAATAGATCATGAGAATTGATCAATTAACTGAACGAGTGGACGCATTATGCGCAGAACCTTTAACCTTTCGAAGACCACCAGAAAGTTCGGGATCGCAAAATTTAGAGGATCAAGGACACTAGAAAATACCAGAGATAATTTTTTCAAGAAATGTGCTCAAATTTCAAGATAGAGATTACCAGAATTTTAAAAAAGAGTAATCGAAATATGATGGCAAGGACCATAGAGGAACTGTTGTCTGGATCAACAAAATGGACGGTATTTTTGAATCAAACCCCCCGCTAGGCGAACGAGAAAAAGTAATGACAACCTCCAATAGTTTAGAAGGAGAAGCTTATGACCGGTACCTATGGTGGTCCAGAAAATGTGACGCTCGTTCTTTCCATTGGCAAAATTTCATATTTTCCCTACTAAAAAGGTTCCATGACGAAGAGGACGATGACCTATATAACAAGTTCGTGCATCTTAAACAGAAAGGAAGCGTCAACGACTATACGCATGAATGGGAGGTGCTGGCAACAAGGAAAAACATATTCACAAATGAACAATTGTTAAAAATGTATATCTGTGGGTTGAAAGATTACATCCGCAACAAACTTAATGAAATATCCCTGATTCCGCTGATCAAGATATTTGCTACTAATCTAATGTTCTGTCTTGCAGATCTGATACACTGGGGGGTTTCTGGATGTGTTTCAGTTGTATGTTTGAGATCTTGATGGTTATTGCATGTGCATGTGGGTTATTGCATGTGCATGTTGCGTATTTATGGTTTAAACAACATATAAAGGATGCATGTGGAAGTAAAGAACATCAACTGCTCAATAACATGTATTATACAGCTCAAGCATGGAAATACAATAGCATACTGGAAATATAGAATATAATCGTCAGCTAGATCTCATGGATCGTCACTGGAATACAAGCAAATAACATAAAAATACCCGTGATCAGAAGATGATAGCAGATCTGATGCATGCACGGATAGATCGACAAAAATATGCGATTCTGGAGAAGTATGGTAACCGCTACCGTCTGGAAAACTTGTCCAGAAGAATAGACTGTCGGAATGCGCTGGAAACTGCTCCAATAGAAGTGCCCTAGCCTCTAGACTGAAATGGATGGTTATTGCATGTGCATGTGGGTTATTGCATGTGCATGTTGGTTATTGCATGTGCATGCCGGATCTCGGATCTGGTCTCTGAGGCACTAGATCTGGACCCCTGGGGGGTTTGCGCACCTTTTGGGACATTGGATGCGCCCCAAAGGATTCCACCAACGGAATCTGCTGCTATAGGGCTCAAAACGATCGTCTCGCCAAATGCGGAACTGGGTCGGAAGGGTTTCCCCGAATCTGCTCTGATACTCTGCATGCAACCCCAAATGTCTGTCCGGAAGAGCTGCGCCCTAAATGGCTGGATGGTGCGCTCTGAATGATTCCACGGTCGGAATCTGCTGGGAAGTAGCTCAATCTAAGCGCCCTGGCTGGATCTCAACTGGGTCGGAAGGAAAATGTAATCAAAGCTTTGTCCTCGTGCAACTCCACAAACCCTCAATCTGACTTGCGCTCTCACTGGTTGAGCTGTGCCCCCCATAATTAGATGCTTCTGAATGTCACGGTGAAATACTTGGATGGTATCTCCGATGGGCTAGGGTGTGTCTCTCAACACCGAAACCGATCAATGGTGGTGGTTTCCTCTAGAAATCCACAAAACAGTAAAGTCGAATCCTCTCCTCCTCTGGGAACTCTCAACATCAAATCACAACAATGCATAATGAGGAATTAGGTCAAATTCCTTCCTTTATACCATTCCTAATCTAATTCACCATTGACCTCACTTAAGCTAGGCGCTTTTCTTCCTAAGGTGAATAATTAATTAATTAAGTCCCCCTTTAGCACCTTTTCATTCTAATTCTTCGTTGACTTAGGCTTAAGTGACTTTTCCTAAGTAATTTGGCTTAATTCATCGTTTAGCCATCAATTCCTCCTTATTTCTGCATCTTGTTCCCTGTTTGTGCCTGACTATAGTCTACGGGAACACATAGACTACTAAGTCACTCCCTGCTGGCCTACTCTTGGGAACGGGACATCACAGTCCTCCCTTCCTGAGATTGCTTTTCCTCAAGCAACATCAATTTTGGGTGTTGTAAGATATTGTCTCCCTCCCATGTGGCATCCTCCACTGGAAGACCCCTCCATCTAACCAAGCACTCCCTGATAATCTTGCTCCTCAATCTGCGCTCTCTCTGCTCTAGTACCTCCTCTGGCACTAGCTCCAACTAACCCTCCTCATCCAAGGGTGGCAACTCTTCTGAAATGCTAACTTGTTGTCCCACAGCCTTTTTAAGGCAAGAGACGTGAAAGACGTTATGAATCTTGCTACCTTTCGGTAGCTCTAGCTCGTATGCCACCTCGCCTATCCTCCTGATGACTCTGTATGGCCCGTAGAACTTCGGCTTCAGCTTCTCTGCTCCACTCCTCTTCAAGGAGGACTGTCTGTATGGCTGTAATCGCAGAAAAACCAAATCCCCTACCTCAAATTGCGCTCAACTCTGTGCTGGTATGCATATATCTTATGCTGTTTCTGAGCTGACTGCAAGTTCTCCCTTACAGATTGAAGAATCCTCTGACTCTCCTCCACCCAGTCCTTAGCCCTCGGGACCCTGCTGTTCCCAAACACAGTCTCCATAATAGAGGGTGCATCGTATCCATACAATGCCCTGAACCGTGACATCATGATAGACATATGGTAAGTTGTGTTGTAGCAATACTCACCCATATGTAACCATCTCACCCAAGTGTGCTGCTGCCCCCCCACATAGTTCCTCAGAGACCCCTCCACCCATTTGTTGACGATCTCTGTCTGTGGGTGGTAGCTGGTACTCGTGGCTAGCTCTGTGCCTGTCAACCTGAAAAGCTCTTGCCAAAATGCGTTGATGAAGCGCCCATCTCTATCACTGACTATCTGCCTGGGTAACCCGTGCAACTGGAATACCTCCCTGAAAAACAATTCTACTACCTGGATGGCCTTGTAGTCTGTGGGTATGGCGAAGAAATGTGCAAATTTGGTCAGTCCATCGACCACCACAAATATACAGTCCTTGCCCTGCACTCTAGGAAGGCTTGTAATGAAATCCATCGAAATGCTCTCCCATTTCTGCTTTGGAATGGGTAGAGGCTGTAGTAGCCCTGCGGGGTGTGTCTGCTCGGACTTGTTCTGCTGACAAGTCGTGCACTCTCATATGTGTTTCAGCACATCATCCTTGAGACCCTTCGATGAGAATCTCTCCTTGATCTGCCTATATGTTTTGAAGTACCCCTGATGCCCAGTTGTAGGCGAATCATGACATACCTTCAGAATTTTCCCCTTCAAGGTGGATTCTGGAACCAAGAAGATCTGGTCCTTGTAGAAAATGACGTCATCAAGAACCCGATATCTATCATCAATCACCTGTCCGTCCATCACCTCACAAGCAAATTTGTTTTTGGAGTATTCCACCAACAAATGAGCTTTCCAATCTGTACAATTGTCCATCATCGAACATCCTGCTGGCCTCCTGGACAAGGCATCTGCCACGATATTCCTCTTTCCCTTGACATACTCAATGCCAAAGTCAAAGGCTTGGATCTTTAAGGTCCACTTCCGCTGCCTGTCACTGAGGTCTTTCTGATCAAGGAAATACTTGAGACTGTTATGATCAGTCTTCACTACAAACCTGCTGCCAACCAGATACTGCCTGAATTTGGTTAAGGCATGCATGATCGCTAGCATCTCCTTGTCGTAAATAGGATAGAGTCTCTCCGACTCATTGAGCTTTCTGCTCTCAAACACGATGGAGTGCCCCCCTGCATCAAAACTGCTCCAATCCCCACCCCTGATGCATCGCACTCTAAGACAAATGGCTGCGAGAAGTCTGGAAGGGCTAGAACATGGCATGTGCTCATAACCTTCTTCATTTTGTTGAATGTCTACTGTGACTCCTCTGTCCACTGAAAAGCACCCTTCTTGGTTAAGTCTGTGAGTGGTGCTCCCAACTGTGAAAAACCCTTGACGAACCGCCTGTAGTAACTGCATAACCCAAAGAATCCTCCGAGTTCCGTGAGATTCTTGGGCATTGGCCAATCCAAAATGGCCCTGATCTTTTCCTGATGAACCTGTACTACCTGCCCACTGATGATATGCCCCAAGTACAGTAGTTCTCTCATGCCAAATTCACATTTGGATTCCTTGGCATATAAAGACTGTGCCTGCATAATACCCAAGACCTCCCCCAAATGTGCTAGATGCTCATCCCATGTCTTGCTGTAGATCAATATGTCGTCGAAGAATACCAGGATGTACTTCCTCAACTGTCCTCTAAAGATATGATTCATGCAAGAATGGAAAGTGGCTAGTGCATTGGTCAATCCAAACGGCATGACCAAGAACTCAAAGTGTCCGAAATGGCACTGGAACGCTATCTTCTCAATGTCCTGCTCCCTGATGTTGATTTGATGGTATCCTGAGCGTAGATCAATCTTAGTGAAAAAGACTGCCCCATGTAACTCATCCATCAGCTCATCTATGCGTGGAATGGGGTAACGATTCTTGATCATTTTCTTGTTGAGCACTCTGTAATCGGTGCACATCTGTAACGTGCCATCCTTCTTCAGTACCAGGACGACTGAAGATGCAAAAGGACTCATGCTGGGCCTGATGTGCCCCATAGCAAGCAATTCTTTGATTGCTTTCTCAATCTCGTCCTTGAATTTCTTGGGGTGCCTGTAGGGTGCTGTAATCACCGATGTAGCCCCTGCCTCTAACTCAATCATGTGCTCAAAACCCCTGTCGGGCGGTCTCCCTGGTGGTATTGGCCCAAATATTGATTCATACTGACCCAAAAGCTCTATGATCTGTGGGTGGTAATGCTCCCTACATTCGGAATCCTTCCGCGTGGTGATCAAACACTCTGCTGCGTAAGCCACATCTCCGTGACGGAAGATCCGCTCCATCCTCTTTGCCGATACTGCCCGAGGTGCTCCTGTAGACATGCCCCTCAACACAACTCACGATCCACTGGCATCTCTGAAGCTCATGGTCAACGTCTGATAGTTGAACCCAATCTCTCCCAATGAATATAACGATTGTACCCCCAACACGGCATCAGTATCTGATAGGTCAACTACATAGAAGGTGTTTGTCAAGGTGTAGTTGCCTAGTTTGACCTCTAGGTCAGGGATCATGTCCAAACATGTCATCGTGTATCCATCAACCACTGCCACATGGAATCCCTCAAACTCCTCTGTGCGTAACCCCCTCCTGGCTACTAAGGACGCATCTATGAAGTTGTGGGTGGCCCCACCATCAACTAAAGCTTTCATGCGTTGCCCCTGTACAAGGCCCTTGAGCCTGAGAGTGTTGTACCTGGGTACTCCTGAAAGGGTGGCTATGGTTCCCCCTTTCACATCTCTATGAGGTTTTGCCTCCTCCTTGGGCTGTGCCCTTGCTGGTATTTGAGGTTTCTTCGGCTGCTGCTCTCGCTCATGAGTGGTCTCAGTCTCTGACTCACTATCTGTCTGTGCCTCAATATCCTCATCCTCCTCCTCACTGCATGATTCCACTTCGATGTAGTGGATCTGTCCCTTTCCCATGCATCTATGCCCTGGGACCCAAGGGTCTCTGCAGGAGAAGCAAAGCTTCTTCCTCATCAACTCACGTCGTGTATCATCATCCAACTTGGGCTTGCCCTTCCATTCCCTTTGAGGATTCTTCTGATGCTTGTCTCTCCGTGGTACAAAGGGTTTAGTTTTTGGCACTGAATCCGCCAAATCTCTAGTGTGTCGGATGGCATCCTGCAACGTATGAGGCCGGTAGGCCTTCACCCATCCTCTCAAGGGTTCTGTGAGCCCCTCTGTGAATAGCATGACCAATCAGGGCTCGGATATGTCTATCACTGCCACTGTTACCCTCTGAAACTCTGAGATGAATGCCTCTGCTGTGCCAGTTTGTCTCAACTGGGCTAGATATCTGAAATGGATCTCTGGATCCCTCCTGTCAAATCTATCCATGAGTCTCTCTGTGAACTCTCTGTAGGAGGTGATGCGACTGTGACCCAATGTCACCAATCCGTGATACCACCACTCATGTGCCTCACCCTCCAAGTGTAAGGTGGCGAAACTGATGGCCTTTGACTCGGTCATCTGGTTGAGCTTGTAGTAGGTGTCTAGTTTCTGTACCCAAGCTCTGGTGGTGCATTTGGACGATTTGTCAAAAGAAGGTATGGTGAGTTTACCAACTTTTCGGATGAAATCAATGTTATGCCTCTGTTGCTACTGCTACTGCTGTGGTCCTCCCCTCTGTGGCTCTTTGGGGTGGTTCCTGAGTCTGAGTCCACAATACTTGACTAAGGTCATATCCTGATGGAAGTCACGGCCCAATGCTGCATACTCTCTCCAATACTTTGCAATGTCCTCTGCATGAGTGGGCGGTCTCTGTGCTATCGATCTCTGTGCTGCTACCGAGGGTGCCCTCTGGAAACTGGGAAACAATAGACGTGGAATCCTACTTGCAGAGGTGTATGTGCGAGTGGGTGATTGTGGTCTACTGCCTGCCCCTGAGTTCCCCTGTGCTGCATGTGGGGCTTGTGTGCCCGGGATGTCTACCATAGCCAGTCTATTCGCTACCTGAGCCAAAGACTGAGACATGGTCCGTTGACTAGCTAGCATATCACTGATAACCTGCATGAAGGCTGCATCTGGATCCACGGGGGCCTTACCACTGCCCTCTGGTCGCTCATATCTGTCACCTAGCCTCCTCTCTGCTTTGCGCTCTGCTCTTCTCTCTGCTTCTCTGTGTGCCTCTTCCTCTTCCTTTGAACTGGGAGGGAAGGGAGGAAAGTTAGGCCTATCCCTTCTTTCCTTGCGCCTGTTGTAAGTGACATATTAGTCACCTACGTGCTCACGACCATCTGGTTCTTCTGCTGTATTCATTGTCTTTAGTCACAGGTTGGCAGGACTAAAGCTCTGATACCAATGAAATATCCCTGATTCCGTTGATCAAGATATTTGCTACTGATCTAATGTTTTGTTTTGCAGATATGATACACTGGGGGGTTTCTAGACGCGTTTCAGTTGTATGTTTGAGATCTTGATGGTTATTACATGTGCATGTGGGTTATTGCATGTGTATGTTGGTTATTGCATGTGCATGTTACGTATTTATGGTTTAAACAACATATAAAGGATGCATGCGGAAGTAAAGAACATCAACTGCTCAATAACATGTATTATACGACTCAAGCATGGAAATACAATAGCATACTGGAAATATAGAATATAATCGTCAGCTAGATCTCATGGATCGTCATTGGAATACAAGCAAATAACATCAAAATACCCGTGATCAGAAGATGATAGCAGATCTGATGCATGCATGGATAGATCGGCAAAAATATGCGATTCTGGAGAAGTACGGTAACTGCTACCGGCTGGAAAACTCGTCCGGAAGAATAGATCGTCGGAATGCGCTGGAAACTGCTCCAATAGAAGCGCCCTGGCCTCTAGACTGAAATGGATGAGTGTCGGATCTCGGATCTGGTCTCTGAGGCACTAGATCTGGACCCTTGGGGGGTTTGCGCACCTCCTGGGACACTGGATGCGCCCCAAAGGATTCCACCAACGAAATCTGTTGCTATAGGGCTCAAAACGATCATCTCGCCAAATGCGGAACTGGGTTGGAAGGGTTTCCCCGGATCTGCTATTATACTCTGCATGCAACCCCAAATGTCTGTTCGGAAGAGCTACGCCCTAAATGGTTGGATGGTGCACTCTGAATGATTCCACCGTCAGAATCTGATGGGAAGTAGCTCAATCTAAGCGCCCTGGCTGGATCTCAACCGGGTCAGAAGGAAAATATAATTAGAGCTCTGTCCTCGTGCAACTCCACAAACCTTCAATCTGACTTGAGCCCTCATTGGTTGAGCTGCGCCCCCTGTAACTGGATGCTCCTGAATGTCACGGTGAAATACCTGGATGGTATCTTCGATGGGCTAGGGTGTGTCTCAACATCGAAATCGATCAATGGTGGTGGTTTCCTCCAGAAATCCACAAAACAGTAAAGTCGAATCCTCTCCTCCTCTGGGAACTCTCAACATCAAATCATAACAATGCATAATGAGGAATTAGGTCAAATTCCTCCCTTTATACCATTCCCAATCTAATTCACCATTGACCTCACTTAAGCTAGGCGCTTTTCCTCCTAAGGTGAATAACTAATTAATTAAGTCCCCCTTTAGCACCTTTTCATTCTAATTCTTCGTTGACTTAGGCTTAAGTGACTTTTCCTAAGTATTTTGGCTTAATTCATCGTTTAGCCATCAAGTCCTCCTTATTTTTCCATCTTGTTCCTTGTTTGTGCCTGACTATAGTCTACAGGAACACATAGACTACTAAGTCACTCCCTGCTGGCCTACTCTTGGGAATGGGACATCACACTTAAACTATGGAATCCAAAATCTGTTGAAGATGCTCAACATGCGACAAAATTAATTGAACAGAAAAACAAGTTGAATAAGTCATCATTCGCAGGTCCAAAAAGGTCAAATAGATATTTAAATGAAAAATCGAAATACCTTGCAGACAACTTTGACAAGTATGTACCACACCCCTTAAGGGAAGATGATTCATATAAGAAATGGATAAATAAATGCAGATATTGTGGAGACAAATGGTAACCAGGACATAAATGCAACGGTAAAAAACTTTATACTTGTGAAGCAGAGAAGGAATCAGTCACATCTGATAGTGACTCAGATAACGAAGGTAAAGAGGAAGGTGACGCCCCCGATACAAAACCAGAAGAGGCCATGCCCAAGATATCCTTGGTTGCAATAACAGGAATAGCACAACCGCAAACATTAAAACTAAAAGGGCACGTAAAAAAGGAGAATGTCACCATTCTAGTAGATACAGGGAGCACCCATAATTTTATAGATATAAATGTTGCGAAGAAATTAAACCTATTTGTATATCCAGCTGCAGATATAAGAGTAATGGTGGCAGATGGCAAAAACATTGATGGAGTGGGAAAGTGCCACAAGGTCAAGCTTTAGATAGAAGATTACGAATTGGAATCTGGATTTTACATAGTACCCTTGGGTGGAGTAGACGTCGTCCTGGGAATTCAATGGTTACAAACGTTGGGGACCTATTTTATGCAAATCACCAGAAACAATTTATAAAATTCAAATGGGAAGGAAGAAGATATAAATTATACGGATTACAGCTACCTCCCACCCAAATTATATCTTCACGACAAATGGAGAAACTAATTCAAAAAGGAGCACCAACTTACATGGCACAATGTCATTAGATGGAGATATTAGYAGCATAAGTGGTCCAGTCTCAACACCTAGAGATTCAAGCATTAATCCAAACATACGACAAGGTATTCCAAGACTTACCTATGAAGCTGCAACCTGAAAGAAAGATAGAGCATATAATCGAGGTTAAACCAGATTGAACACCAGTCAATATCAAACCCCACCGATATYCTCACCACCATAAAACAAAGATAGAGAGGCTAATTCAAGACCTATTGAAATGTGGGATTATTACAACAAGCAAAAGCCCATACGCAGCCCCAATAATCTTGGTTCGAAAAAAGGATGGATCTTTCAGACTATGTATAGACTATCGAGGGTTAAATAAAATAACTGTAAAAACAAATTTCCCATACCCTTCATAGATGAGTTGTTGGATGAAATCCATGTAGCAAAATACTTTTCAAAATTGGATCTGTTATCCCCTATCCTAGGGATAACTAAGGAGATTATGTCTCGAGGCCCACATGTCCTAGACATGGAGTGTAGAGAGCTGAATGACTTGAGCATGGCCCCAGAGGGCCCATCTTTTCTTCAGTGCAATCCATCTATCAGCAGCAGCATCCATCCCACCAGCCTGGTCCTGAAGTGGCAGTAAGTCTTGCTCCATGAGGTAATGAGTCCGGGTATCATGGTATGTGCCACTCTGATTTTTGAAGCACTTGAATATGTTGCACTGAATTCCCCTTCATTTCACGACGTTTGCTTGGAAATTATGCTCTTTAACTTGTTCATACCTGGGAAGGTGACATAATGCCCTAGTAAGATGATTCCCCTTTAGGAAGAGTTGCCATTGGGTGGGTCTATGAAAGGTCATCGTCCATTCCCTCCATACTTACCATTTTCCATCATTACTCCTCTCATCTCCCCCCACCTTGGTTCGGGCATTGGGTTTGCCACGCTCGGAAGGGTTATACCTTGCCTTGTGGGAAGAAGGGGCCAAAGGCCCAGAGGGTAATAGTAGCTAGCAAGAGTTAAAAGCCAAAGATGAAACCTTTGAGATGCTTCACCCAAGGATTCCCGAGAAAACAATAAAAGGATTTTTAGTAAGAAGAGGGGACCCATAAGATAATCAAACTCAAAGTACTAGTTGGTGGATGGGAGGTCTCATCATGAGCCGACCTATTAGGTCCATGGGCATGTAGCGGTATGACACTACCATCTATCTGGTCACCTAGCCAGGGTAGAGGCTCTTGGTGGCATAGCCAAGAGAAAGGGGGTCTCATCACGAGCCAACCTTCTCATTTCCGTGAAACGCTTGTGGGTAACACTGTCACCTTTGGTCACCACGCCAGGACAGTGTCCCCCAACTTTTCCCTTGAAAAGGAAATCAAAATAGCAATAAGACTAAGAATAAAAGGCATTAAATGGGCTAGGAAACAAAGGCATCCATGATAAGGTGCAACTCGCCCTCTATAGAGGCACCCACAGTAAAGACCTACATTTCCCTGTTATCATTGCACCCTTTGCCCAAACATTTCCCCTATGCCACTTCACACACAGTTACATGACCTAGATTGGTTCACACCTGGGAAACACCCCAAACTTAAGGGGAATTAGCCCAATAGGACATCCTGAGACCTTCTCCAAACTTGACTTGTTAAACTGCATAACGTCTTTGAGCATTTGTCTGGGTAAAGGCGAGTATGATGCACATGTTTGGGTAATTTGATTATTAGATGTGATTGACATTGCTATGATCCCTGTGACTTATGAGCCCCTGGAGGGTGTACTTGTTGTTACTGCAGGAACTTGCCTGGTGGACAGGTACATATGGGAAGATGATTAGCTCTGACTTCCATAGGGCTAAAATCCCATAGATGGATGCTGTGACCCCAGCTAGGGGAAGAGAGATGTCAGAGACTTGCACCAGGAAGAAATAAGGACGTTTCACTGGAGACACTTTGGTAGACCTAGACCCAGGGGGACTGATCCGGATTATTTTCGGCACGAAATGAGAGCGGAGATATAATAAAACAATGTACAGAGATATACCGGATATCCAATAATATAACAGAAATGTATTCGAGATGCAACCATAAACACAGAGATACAGTAATACACAATTTTCTATTAATGAGCGAAAATGTACAGAGACTGTAAAACTACAGAGTGAAAGACTCGCTAGAATGGTGGCAACTTATCTCTAAGAAGAGATGTGTCTGCTACTCACATTCGCAAAAAGATGATTATTACAATGAGTCCCAAAGGCCTTTTTAACATAAGTAAAATCCAAAACCCTAACCTCGGAAGATGAAAAGCCAAAAGGTTTGCGGGTCTCGATGGGGGTAGTTGATATGTCAACTTCTTGGGGGCATAAATTTTGCATACGATCTCTGTTTGGGGTGCTCGATACATCGTTAGAAAGATATATCCGAGGACTACAACTGCTGACAACGAATATAAAGTCCGGAACGGACTCATATTTGCCTGAAAATTGCCAAAAAACTGTTTTGAGTCAGTTGGAAAAGGTGGGTGGCCACCGATATCCACCTGGATCAATCCTCCCTCCTTAGGAAGCAACGGTCTCCATTGCATTGAGTGCCCCGGGGAGAGGGAAAAGCGTTTGCTGAATCTGCATCTTGATGAGCTGCTTGCCTTGTTGGAGAAGTTGCGTTGCTTAGCTTGTTGAAGGTTGTCACGAACATGTGGTTGGAAGGGTTGGACCTTTTTAACCAGTCTGGCTACATGAGATGCCTGTGTGCAGAAGGAATCGTTACACTTTGCTGCAATCTTGTTGACCTGCTTCTGTTGGATAGAAGGTGCTTGGGTCGAGGTTGTAGTGGTTGCAGTATCCTCCTGTTCACCTTTTGAACAGATTGTGAAGAAGCTGAATTTTGTAGTATGAGATACTACCTTGCGACACTGTTTAGGTGGAACAATAGTCGGAACTACCTCTGGTATTCTGTAGAGATGACCCCTTAGAGAAACAATGACACTGCGGGGTCGAGACTCATAAACAACATGGCGCTCAATAATAACAAAATATAACCAAAACAAGAGGGTTTGATGAGGGAGGTGTTGCTAAAGCAAGACCTTTCAACAAACCCTAGAAAGAGTACGGCCCTAGTGTAGTAGACCTAGGCCAGGGATGTCTCACTCTTCTTGGCTTCAAAATAGTACGGCTAGCAATAGGGAGAGGAAATGAGAGTGTAGCTAAGGCTAGGCTCTTTCTTTCCTCAACCATGGCTTAAGGTTTCTCTATCAGGGGACATGAGACAATGATCTACATGTGTTCTTGTCCCCTAGGGTTTTGATTCAGCAATATTTATAAACAAAAGCAAGAAATTGAACTACAACCATTCATTTAAGAAGTTTTGCAGAAAAATACTTACAAATCACCAAGATATGACCATGCAAACCCTAGTTGTAACACCTTCCTTCAAGAGAAACACCATAAATGCCAAAAATCTCTTCCTTCAACAAGTGCGCATCACTTAATTCAGCCAAAGACCCAAGATAGGGTGCCAAAATCAGACCTCACTAATGAGTGAGTAAGTTGTGATGAAAAAATGAGAGTGAAAATCTCTCATTTATACAAAACCTTGACCTAATTTTACATTTTAGGTCAGGTAAAAGGCCGACAAGGCCAAATTATCAAAATCATATTGTTTTACATTAAATTGTCAAATTAAAACCCTATTTGAGTTGTAAAGAGATAAGAAGCCCCTCTAAGGGAGGCGTTAGCCCCTTCTAGGGCAAATGGGGCATCCTAGAGCAAAACGTTAGACCTCCTTGGGCTTCTCCAACCTGCCACACGTGCCAATACTACCCAGTCTGCCTCCCAAAACGTCCATACTGCTGGATGACATCATGGCTATGATGGGTGACGTCCTAGGCCTTCCAAGACCAACGTTCCACTGAAAAAGGGCAAATCCCCCTAGGTCAAGCTCTGCCGGGGTGCCTCTGGTGGAACGTCCTCTTCTTCTCCGGTGCAAGACACCTATCCATCTCTGTCTCGTTTCTTCCCCATGGTGGGGTCTCAACATCCATCTGATGGGCTCTTCAACCCCATGGAGGTCCGAATTGATCATCTCCCCATGTGTACCGGTCCAAATGGTACCTGTCCGTCAGGTATGGTCTTGCACATCAAAGGCTACGCCCTCCATGGGCTCATCAGTCACAGGGATCATAGCAATGTCAATCACATTTCATCATTAATATTATTAAACACATGCATAAAATCCCTAATACATCAATCAATAGCTCAAAGATGTTACACAAGCCTGCAATACAAGTCTGGGGAAAAGGACAAGGCTTCCTATTGGGCTAGTGTCCACAGAAAAA
>JASDQU010106349.1:63107-77165 GCA_032191745.1 Picea mariana
TCCTTGACTTTGTCACCTCACTTTATCATAAAAATAATATTCTTTGATTTTGTCACTTCACTTTATTATTTAAATAATCCTTCTTGACTTTGTCACTTTAATTTATCATTTAAATAATAATTTATTCTTTTCAAGCTCTTTGACTTATTTGACCTTTTGGGGCTTCAAGCCAACATATGAGGGTCCTCAAACTTCGTAAGGCCATAACTCTCAAACCATGAGGAGTTATGTGACATTCCACATACCACTAGAAATGGCATGACATGTACTATCCATATAGAATAGTCTTGCCTACAAATATATCAAAATGCTTACCATTATCCATCAAACAAACTTGGGTCCATTACCCAAACCTAGGTTCTCCAACTTCGCATGGCCATAACTCTCTAACCGTGAGGAGTTATGTGATGTTCCACATACCACTAGAAATGGAATGACATGTACTATCCATATAGAATAGTCTTACCTTAAAATATATTAAAATTCATACCATTATACATGAAACAACCTTGGGTCCATTACCCAAACCTTTGTGCTACCGGAATTCGCTACCGGACTTTCTCCAAGGGTTTGCATCAATCACTAAGGGTTGACAACAATCTTCAATATCACTCTCCAATAGTTGACATCAATGAAAACCAACAATACATACCAAATATCCATCAACCTAAGCCAGTTTTCTAACATAGGTGACAAATGTTTGTGTTGATACATATTGGAACCGAGAAACTAAGTCCATTCCAGTTGGGCCTCCACCACTTCAATCCTACACCAAAGGAAAACTCATACAAGAGATACAGTGAGGTTCTCCATCAAAGAAGGAAGAGCTTTGGGGATGAACATTGAGTTTAGAATTTAAAATATAAAGGGATGCAGACTCAATGTGAAGTGAAAATTACTCCAGAGTATCTTTGCTCTCAAAAGTTGAATTCTCTCCTCTTTTTCACGGCTTGTATATGGCTCAAATTATAGCCTTGAAATGGAATTGAAGAGTCGAGTCAAAACGTTTCTAGTATATGGAAGTTCAAGGATCATGGATCTTGTGACGTGACATGGACACCCGACACAATTTTTAATTTTGAGCAGCAAACCGATTGTACGGGGGTTGTAGTGGAGCAACCTGCATATACACATGTTGTTTAACTGGTAGGGCGTGTATATGTGGAAAAATGTGCTCTTTTGGATATGGAAGGTAAAAATGAGGACTTCAAGTATGCATAGGGAAATGGAAATGACATCTAATCAAGTTGCATGGGGTGAGGCAAAATTAGCTATAACAATGAACCACCTCTGGAATAAATTATACCATCAATACCGAGACTCTATCACAAGTTACATGGCATGTGAATTTCATACATGGTTCTCATTAGGTATGCCACTCATTTTTTAATTCATTCCAACATTTCTATAGTGGTAATTGTAGATTTTGTGATTGAATTGAAGCTTGGTTGGAAGGATCATGCATGATTACATCCCCCATGAATGATAACGTTACCAACTTTCACATGTTGGATAGAGTTTTACTTGATTCAATTCTTCCTATTTTTAGTGTCTTACTACTCCAATATCTGCTTTTAACTTTTGATGTACATGTGATGGCAGGTTTGGAGTTGCTTAAATGGATCCATTAGCATTATGCTTTCACATAGTCCTTTTTCATCCAGTTTAGGATAGATGAGGAATTGGATTAGCATAGTTATTTTTACTTCCTTTATGTTTTCATAGTATAGATTTTTTCTTCCATTTATTCTTGTGTAGCATATATTTAAGGTTTATTTTGGTTTCTTGAATAAAATACACTAGATGTTATTATTTCATATTGCAACTCATGATGGATTGTTTTAGTCTTAGTTTCTTTTGCATAAAATTTCTCTTCTATTTTTCATTAATGCCTTTCGCTTTCTTGTTTAATTTGAAGCTTGGATTAACTTTGGTTTACATTCATATTCATGATAGAACCATGTGCATAATCCTTTGTTAAGATTCAACTAGAATGTTTACTCATATATGTATCATTCACCTTGGCATTAACATTTGGAAATAAATAAGCTAGAAGAGCATGATCCTAATCCTATTTAAAAAAATTGTTGCATCATATTTTACAGTTTGGAGATGATAAAAATTGAAAATTCATGAGCTTCCAAGTGAATAACTTCACCCCACAACATTGAATGGATTTCCCTTCAAATTTCTCAACATCTGATCAGATGAGAGTGATTAAGGTACCGACTATTTGAGTTCTTGGTGCATTATCAGCAAAATAAAGTGTCAAGTGTGTATGTTCATTACTTTACATCCATTAGACTGGCCAGAGTATGATACTACATAATATTCATGATATATTTGTACATGATAACTTAGATATTTTCATTTCCTTCTTCCTACAAGTAAACCTTATTCATTGATTAATAAAATGTTTGACTCCAGTTCCCAATGGAAAATACCTTGGTCTACAAATATTTCAAATTATGAAGAATGTTGAGAAGGCTCATCAAGAATGATCTTCAAAAACGCAACCAAGTATGAAAAGAACAAACCATGCAGTAGGCTACACATTCACTTGCATAAGTATCACTTTGTTGATGGGGATGAATTTTCATACAATAGTAAGGGGTTATCCCCAATACATGGTCATAATTAGACTATGCATCGTTTGGTTTAGGAGACCCATCTAGATTATGGTATGGCTTCCATTACTAGTTATGAGGGTGAAAGATGGATGATTATGGAATGAAAAGTTGTAGATGAAAACTATGTATGAAAATAAATTGAATCTACTTCTAACCTATTTTATCCTAGCTAGGAGCAAACTATTGTAATTGATTGAGTTGTAACGAAACTAAACTTTGAAAATACCCCAATCAGATAGTTTTCATGAAGGCACACATTTAAAAACACATGCATACAAATATATAACCAGAAAAGTCTAAATTGTATTTCTGCATACATCAACAACTCATGTTCTCGGGACATTAAGAATAAGAAAGAATAACAAAACTGCAAGAGTAACATAGATTGTACCAGAAAAATCTATAAGAAAATCATGTTCTTACAGTCCATGTGAGTAGAAAAAATTATGTTGGAAATAGTTCTCAACAAACAACAATACACAGAAGTTGTTCTCTCTATTAAAATATGGCCCTAAGGGCTTCTCGATATTCATTGACATGGTATACTTCCTTAAAATAGTTCTCGAGCATATACAATCCTTAAAGAGCCCCCTTTTCAAAATGGATCTCTTCCCTTATTTATATAATTATTCCTAACTCGTGAAAGTGACTTCTTTCATTCTTCAAGAAGTTGTTACAAAAATAAACCTTTCAACTTATTTTACTATCTTTGTGACACATGTAAGGAAAAAGACAAAGCTAAAAGTGGTTGAAAAAAGATAAAATAGAATACAGTTAACATAAATTTTGAGTTTCGATTGTTTCTTATTAATGGACTCGTGTCCCTAATGTATGTTGTCCATATCTCCAATTGATCGTATAGATACATGACTCTACGATATGTCATTCCTTGAGGGAAGCGGCATGCATGGTTGTGTTGTCTTTTAGGATCTATGTATCCTTTGATAACGTATCCATGAATGTTTGAATCATAATATGGAATTTGTTTGGTTGTATGAAATCTTTCTCGATTAAGTCAATCATTACGTTGGTGGTTGACTCCGTGATTTCTCGCCTGTGGCTTGTACTAATTTGTATCTTATCAACCATTTCTTCCTTTGTGAGATTTTTTCCAAACTCTTATAATGGGGGATGTTGACACCTTTTGATCAATTCTTGTGTCTCTTTGTGTGGTTGCGAACATATCACCATTGAGCTAGTTGTATCTCTGTCCATCCTTTGTCCAGCTTGTTGAAATTACTCCAATGCATAGAGATATATCTTTATTTCCATGCTCTAAGGGTGAGGGAGCTTGATTGGTGCATCATAATTCTCTAAAATCCATCTGTCTATGTCGTCCATACCCTATCGGATAGTGTTGAAATGTGTATTCTTGGCTTGTACTATGTTAAGTTGACCAATGATGGTGGCAGTTAGTTTCTTAATTAAGTGCAAGTGGGTGTACATGTCAATGATAGTCTCTTATAGTTTTGTTATGACCTTCTCTGCACTAGCCTTGAATATTTGTAGGTTTCCCCCATTAATCTTTACCGACTATATTTGTTCTTCTATCTCTTTGTTCCTTGTCTCCTTTTCTATATTTTGGGCGTGTAAGTTCCTAACATTATCTTTTGTCATCGTCATGAAAGTTGTGTCGACATAGTCTATGGAGACTGGGTCTTCACTAGCATTTCCTATCACTGGATTTTGTGTAAGGATTGACATTGGATTATCCCCTATGACTAACACTTTTCTTATTTTATCTTGCATGATCCCACTGGAGGTATTATCATATGTGAACTTATTTATATTTGTAACTTAACTTGGTCTGAATGGGGTACAAATCCCAAAACCTATCCCACTGAATTATGTATGTCCATTGACACTTGTTGTTGATATCTCTGGGATATCAATGTCCATCGGTGAAGCATCATTATTCCTTGATTTTTCGCATTTATTATGTTTCTCTTCATTTGTCATTTCTACAGCTTCACTTGCTTCTTTTGTTTCCACCGCTTTCTTTGCTTATTTCTCTACATTTATTTTTTTACGGCCTCTATCTTAGTTGTTGTCGATGTCGTGTCGAATTTAGCCTTAGTTGTAGTTTCGTCAGTTTTCCTTTTCTTTTATGTTGCATCTTCTCTCTTATTTTGGGTATTGTCTTTATTTCTCGTCTGTTTATCTGTTATTGTCTCTTCCTCTTCAATTGATCCTATTTTCACCAATGTAGTTGCAATAGATGTATTTGTTGGTGCCTCTTCTGTCACTTTCTTCTGGGTTTATTCTTATGCCTTTTTCTTCATCGGCAATCCTTCTGATAGGTTTGCCTTGTATTTTCATAATTACTTCTTCGTAGGTCCTGTATCTATAATGGACCTCTTCCCCCTCCCAAACTTCTGAAGTATATTCCCATGGCATGCCAAGATTATTTAAGTGTTCCTTGATTATTTTCTTCAAGTCGTTCCTCCTAAACCTATCTTCCCCGAAGTGGTACGAGATCAGTGTATCCATTTATTCCTAGGAGTACTTGGTGTTGTTGAATGAGTAAGTACCAATCCATAATGGGAGAGGGGACCATATAGATTTATTATCTCTATAGAGTATTCCCTTTGACTCTATTTATTATTGTCTGATAGGATACCTCCTGGAGCACTAATTTGTCCGAGACAAATCGGCGTAGTACATGTGGTGTCGTCATGGATCCATATGTATGTGTCATGATCCATCAGGTACCAATATCCTATCCTCCTGATTACGGCCAACACTTTTTCGATCATACATGGGGCTAGAGAGAAAAATATGAACTCGTACAATGGGGCTAGGAAGTTCTCACAGATCTGATGATATTTCGTCATTTATTTATGCTCCCACAATACTTTGCAATATATGTGTATGGATGGGTTTGTTCTTTTCCATGCCCAGCCCATATTTGATTATTAGTGTGCAATGCACATTATATCCATGAGGTATGAGGACACACAAAAGTTAGGAAAAGTCTCGGGTTGTGCTTCCACAACTGATGTGATGGACTCTGCTAAGTTGGCTGAAAGAATGTCAGCCATGTTGAAAGATGATTCTTTGTTTGCACAATAGTGAATAAGAGGCATATATGATAGCAATAATTTGGAGGCATATGGATCTCCATATAACCTGCATTGAATGGAAACCATATACTGATATTGTTTTCTTAGCATAGTTTTAGGGTAGCCACTTGTTCATCTAAGATAAAACTGTTTATCTCGCTTGTACAAGATAAAACAAATATGTTTAGTTGTATGTTTGAATCCCCCTAAAATTTTGTTTTCCAACCTCTGGGATCCTTTCTCCATATGATAAAACATTTCTAGGTATGTAGGATAGAATGAGGCTATAGGTTCTCCCCTAACATTGCAGATGTGCATATTTCCTATATCCATGTATTTAAGAATCTAGGAAATAGTGTTGGTGAAAGGGAGTAATGTAGTGCATCTTTATACTCTATGAATCCCATATTTGATGATGTTCTTGAAAACCTTGAGTTCATCTTGATATTTTGCATTGGTGAAGAAAAAAAAAATTTGAACATCTGGTAAACATCGCCCCATTTTAGCACATCTTCTCCCTTTTCCAGAAATATGGTTGTGTCATAATACATTGCTCCTGCAATGTTGGGTTCATATTCATGTTGGTGGCCACTTCCAGAGGCCTTTGTCGTAGGTTCTTTGTTGGTTCCCTTATTCCTCAGAGACATATCTGATTTTTTCAAGAAGATACAAAATTAGTCCAAAGGAAAACATTAAGCAAAAAAAATAAGAATAGTCAGATATGTGCATGAAAATAAGCCTATTGAAGTAACCAATAGTGAAGTACCTAAGGATTCACTTGATTTAATTATAGGTGAAAGATATCCATTGGAAGATGACAAAGTGATGGTAGGCATCGTGAAAAATTGATATTTGGCCAAGGGACGGAAGTGAAATTCATATTAATTAGTTGAAGGCTATCCTGGAAAAAAAAGGTCGAAAGGAAAAAACTGGAGCAGCTCATGGGAACTACTTTGATTTACATCGGAGAGGTTTGTGCAAAGATATTTGGTATACATTGAATGAGTTCATGCAAAAGGATTTGGTGTATACTGGGGCATTTTGTGTAAGAATCTTCGGTGTGCATTGGAGAAGTTTGTGAAAAAGTATCTGAAAGCGCCAAAGGAGTTGGTATAAAGTCCTTTGGTTTACACTAGAGACATTCATGTTAATTCCTCTAGTGTAAACCATAGGATTTTATGTTAAGTCTCCCAAAAGGAACCGGTAAGGTTAATTTTAACTCCTCTAGTGAAGACCAGAGGATTTTGTTCAAATTCCTCTGAAGCAACTGGGAGGGTTACTACAATGATTTTTGGTTGGACTGGATCATTTCATGCTAAACACTTTGGTTTCAAAGAGATTTCCAAACAAATTAAGTCACAGGGATATTTCTTCGTTCAAGTTTTTAGGGATCGAGTTAAATGGAGGGTCGAGGAATCACGATTAGGGCTCAAAATCTTGTTAATATAAGTGTGTTTGATTATGGTAGATAAGGGCACAAGACAATGGTGGATTCTGGACTTGAAGTTTACCATCTTGGTTGGTTTTAGGCTTTGAGTCTCCCTATGGATAAGGTTTCAGCCAAATGAAATTTGTGGGAGTAAAAATATTCATATGGCACCAGTAAAAAGAGGCCAAGGTCAAATCAAAGGTTTGGGTTAGAATAGTGAGGTTACAACCCTTGGAATGTATATGATTCATGTTATGAGAAAACAGAGAGAACGTTGAGGATAAAAGGTGCGGAAATAAGGTTTTTGTGCGTGGAGCCTGTCATGAAAATTGTTCAAAGGAACCGAAGGTGCCAATGGTGCAAGAGGTTGGGGTATGCAAGGGTTGGGTGGAATAATTTAAAATAGACAGAACCCTAACAAGCCCTAAGAAAAACCCTAACCTAATATACTTCAAAGAGGGAAATCTCCTAGGGCATACCTAGCACTTGAAGACCACATGTGAGGTGATAATCGGTTGAGGGTGAGGAAGCTTTGGACTTGTCAATTTAGTGCTCCTTTTCTCCTCTCGAACATTCAGTGAATAATGATCGAATGGAGACAACTAAGATATTTTTATAAGTGTGGAGAATTATCAATGCAATTGTAGGAGGAGGAACATTTCCACCAAGAGACTTAATGTAAAAACCTTTGGTATACTAGGAGGGATCATGGGAAATCATCCAATGTATATTGAAGGTTTATACATGAAGCTTGTCGACACCTATTGGAGAAGAATACTATAACTCCTTTGGTTTGACCAAAGGAGTTTGTAAGAACTCCTCCAATCAAACTAGAGGAGTTTGTATAAAGTTGTGCGGTGTGAATAGGGGGAGAACAAGGGAACACCTCGGGTATGACTGGATAATTTTGTAGGAACTCCTTCAGTCATACCGGAGTAATTTGCATGAATTATCACGGTTGATAACATTATCATTTTGGCAAGGTTTAAGGGAATTATTTTGATGGTTATCATGGTAGTTGAAGGGAACTCCTCTAGTGTAAAATAAAGGATTTTAAGCTAACTTTTTTGAAGACTAAGCGTTGTCTTCAATTTTTTCCTAAGTGTCGAGAATAAAAAATGAAATTCTAACCAAACTAAGAAAAATTAAAGTGTTTGTTTAGAGAAAAGGGAAATCAAATATTGTCATTAAGGAAACATTCCAAGTCAAGGAGTTATATAGAAAAGAGAAAAAGTGGCTCTCTTTACTTGGAGGGGCTTTTTAGACAGAAAACAAAAGAAAATTTAGTGTTTTTTAGACAGAAAACACAAGAAAAATTAGGGTTGTTAGTGTCGGGAAAAACACACATGTTGGTATACAATTCCATACTCAAAGGTGTTGAATTTTTTAATACTATACTAATTGTAGTAAATAACTCAGATTTCAAGAAGATTAACCAAGCACAAATTACAAAATGGAATTATGGGATTACTCATTTTTCTATAGGCAATGCTCTTTCATTGCCACCCAACCATAGGCATCCTCAAGTGCCACCCCTGAGCAGAGGAGAGTAGGTATCTTGGGAAACCCTTCTACACAAGGGAAGAAAACCCAGCACCTTTTCTTATAGAGATGATCCATTCCAAAGACAAAATAACCAAGAACAAGCTCTATTCACTAGATAAAACCAACAATAAAGAATCCCAACAATACTTATCTCAATAAGGAGAGAAATCCGCAATGTAAACCCTAGCGCACCACCAAGACTGAGAAATATATACTTGAGCCTTCCTTCCTTGAGAAGTTGTAGTTGCAGTTGCAGCTGCAACTCTCTTCCAAACTTGCACTATGATTATGTGAGAGAGTGTGTCAAATGAGAAGGGTGCCTCCCTTATTTATACTAAAAGGACCACTGAACTTTTTCCGGTGGGGTCAACTTTTCCTTTCTGAAGAATATATATTTACTTTATATTTTCTGGGAGGCCGACTTGAAGTCTGGAGTAATAGATTTCTTATGGCACTTCATTAATTATTTCAATGGTTTTCCTTTGACCTCTTGGCATCTTCTTCTATAAGAAAGGTTGTCTCGGAGGTGAATACCTCCCGTAGCTACCAAAAACATCAAAAATCCCTCTTATCCAGGGAGGTATTCTCCATGATGTTTTTCCTGTAGTTCTCATAGCCTTGCGGGATATGCCACGTTCCTCCGACCATGCCATGGTCACACAAACCATGTTATTGGTAGCATAATCATGTCGCACATGGATACACCCAATGTGGACCTTTTCTAGGGCCTCATCACCACTAGAATACACTAGCACCTACTCGCTTGTAGTCTGGAACTAGGACCTACTCGCCCATAGTGCATAATCGAGGACCTACTCACCCATGACATGTCCACTTGGTCAACTCCCAAAGGACGTGTCCTCATGGTCTACTCCCATGGAATGTTGGGTGCCACCTTAGGACAACTTGTCACTACTTTGACAAGTGTCATGCTCAACTCTGTCTCAGTTGAGCGCTCTCCAAGTCAACCCAACCTGATATGGGGAGAAGATCAGGGGAATCCCCACAGATCAACCCATCCCATCCACCTGGGGAGAAGACCCGTCTCAAGTCAACCCATCCTAGCAAAACTGAGGAGAAGACCCGTATCAGGTCAACCCAACCCAGTACAACTGAGGATAAGATAGGGAGAAGGCACAACACACTCATAGATCGACCCAGCCCACTGCCATGGGAAGACGATCTAGAGAGTGTCCTCATAGGTCAACCCAACCCACTAATATTAGGAGAATACCTAGAGAGATATCTCAACCACATGGGTTACAACCCAAAGGTCATTGGGCACCAACCCAGTAGAACTTATCAGTCCATCAATAAGTGGCATACTCAACTCTGTCCATCAAGGAGTATTTTCATAGAAGAATGTATCATGAAGCTGCAATCATAAATACTCCCTCTTAACGAGAGGGGAATTCCACTCCAATTTTATCACGAAATTACTCGAACTTCGACTTGGACATAGGCTCAGTGAGAACATATGCAATCTGCTCATTTGTAGGAAGGTACTCCACTAGCACTGTCTTCCTTTGTACCATATCTCAAATGTAATAAATCACAGTGGGATCCAATATCTAATTAGACAATCCTGCAAGGAGCTTCTGAAGCCACACTGCTTCACATATTTCCATACATACTGCAATATACTCAGTTTTTGTGGTACTCAAAGACACAGAATTTTGTTTCCTGCTACACCAAGAAACCACGACAGATCCAAAATTGAAGAAACACCTTGAGGTGTTATCCCTGTCAATTGCGCTCCCTGTCCAATCTGAATCGGTATATCCTCGCAGTCTCATGTCAACACTGGAATCATGTCTCGGGCCATATCCAACTATGTCTTGCAAATATCTCAACACATTCTTCATAGACACCCAATGTATCTACCTCAACTGACTCATGAACTGGTGAAATGCACTCACTGCATAGAAAATATCATGTCTGGTCTTAATCAGATACATCAATGATCCAACCAGTTGTTGATACATAGTCGGATAAATCAAGTATGAATTGGAAGAAGACTCACTCGATTTATTCAGATTCATCACCATCGGTGTGGTAATGGAATTACAGTCCAATATTCTAAATCTCCTCAAGGTCTCAACTGTGTACTTCCCCTTACTTGGAAAGATCTCATCAGTTCTCTGTCACACCTCAAGTCCCAAGAAGTAATGCATAATGCAAATATCCTTCATCTCAAATTCAAAATCCAACTCATTCTTGCACCAAGTAACGAGATATTTTCCTTCGGTGAGAAATAAATCATCAACGTACAAGATCAAAAATCAAGGACTCATCATTAGCAATCTTACAGTATAGGTTGGCATCAGCAACACTCTTGCTGAAAACCAAACTCATCAGGTATCCATCAATCCTCACATACCAAGCATGAGGTGCCTGCTTGAGTCCATATGGGCCTTCTTTGACATGTACACATAGGACTCCTTCCCGTGAATCATGAAATCATCAGGCTTCTCGATATACACCTCTTCCTCAATCTCACCATCGAGGAAAGTTGTCTTGATCATGTCTATCTGAAGTAATATCCAAACCAAGGCTAAAGAAATTGAAATAATCGTCAGAATGGAGGTATATCGAGCAACAAGAGAAAAGGCCTCCTCATAATCTATTCCCTCCACCTAAGATAATCCTCTGACCACAAATCTCTCTTTTTGCTTTTCAATGCTCCTATAAGCTACATTTTTTGTCATATAATCCACTTGGAAGTCACCACAGACTTCCCTTTGGGTATTGTAACCATATCCCACACATCATTCTTCATGATGGAATGATATTCCTCCATCATGGCATCCCTCCATATTGGCTGTCTAGATGCCTCCTCATAACTGGAGGGATCAGAATCAATGATGTGGCTCATGGCTGCAACATAACTCGAGAAACTATGAGGTCTCTTACTTTTTTTGAAAGTACCATGAGGATCACATATCTCTCTGCCTCTTGTGGAGTCTGATGAGCCTAGGGAATTCTTTGTCGACCTACTATAATATCTCTAGGAACATCAATAGGATGTACAGGATCAATTGGGTGAGGGGAAGAAGACACCATCTCCTCCTATGTCTCACTATCTATCTGCATGTGAAATCCTCTATATATCCTAAAGGCTACCTCCTCCTCAAAGGAAACATCCCTTCTCACCTCAATTTGTCTTTGACCTGGAATGTAGATCCAATATGCCTTCAACGATTCATGGTACACAACAAATTTACCCTTCCTTGATGAAAGGTATGACATCATCCTTTTCTCCTTGGGTATGTGAATGTAAATATGACACCCAAATATCCTCAAGTGTCCAAACTTCCATTGTAACCAACCTATCACAGTCACTGCCACATTCTCATCCATGAGATTAGATCTACTCAAGGAAGCAACTGTCATAGGCCCACACAAATCTGAATGCAAAATTCCAAGAGTCTCTTGGATCTATTGTCACTGCTTGGAAAATACTTCTTCACATTCATGCCAAGATAAAAACCTATGAAAATTACATCATGCTCAACATGAATTTGTGGAAACCCCATAACCATATTCCCTAGAAATGGAAGAGCATTATAATGCAAATGAGCAAGTCTCCTATGCCATAACTGGTTGAACTATCAATCTGTACAAACTCTGGTCTGCTTCATGTCTCAAACAAGAGATCATATAATAAGTTATCTTCTGTAACCGTCAATATAGCTCCCTCTTATAGATATAACTAGTGACATGCCTTTGAGGAAACCTTCCCGGAACAAGAAAACAACAACAACATTTCCATGGCAACCTCCATTGAATTTAGCAATATAACCTGCCCGGAATAGATAAGAAAACAAGAATATCCCCTAGAGGGGAGATAAAAAAAATTCATCTCTAGTATTATGTGGTTAGTATAATGATCATAACTCCAATAGATCAAAAAACACAAGATCGCAGTGGTGCCATAATAGTTATAGGCGTATCAAAACAATCAAACCTGGAGGGTGCGTTGTTCCTCTGAATGCACTGGATCTGAGATCCCTCTGGACCTAATTTGTTTCTTGGAAAAAAATTCCCTTCTCCTGCAAACACCATCATGATAATAATATAAATTAACATATACAAGTGCATACCTCTAGAAGCAGAGGAAAACAACAGCACCATCTAAGAGCATTGGAAAACCCTAAAACTTTAAGTGCTCCAACTTGCAATATGAAGGTAGTAGGTGATGCATTGGACTAAGGCACACTTGGCTGTGAATAAAATAAGTCCAACGATCAAGGGAAAGTGCTAAACCTAGCTTGATAGGAAAGGGGTGGGGGCGTTGCAGTCACAAGTGCAGTTGCAGAAATACAACAAGAAGGTAGCGACTAGTAGAAGAGGTGCCTAGAAAATCTTGTGTAATGGCTTCTTCAGGAACATTTCTTTGATTCCATGTTGAATTTTTGAATACTATAATAACTGTAGTAAATAACTTGAATCTCAAGAATATTAACCAAGCACAAATTACAAAACATAACTATGTACTTCTCATTTTTCCATAGGCGGTTCTCTTTCATTGCCACCCAACCATAGGCATCCTCAAGTGCCACCCCCGAGTATATCATAGTAGTTATCTTGGGAAACCCTTATACACAAGGGAATAAAACCCAACACCTTTTCTTATAGAGAGGATCCATGCCAAAGATAGAATAACCAAGAACAAGCTCTATTCACTAGAGCAAACCAACAATAAATAAGCCCAACAATACTTATCTCAACAAGGAGAGAACTCTGCAATATAAACCCTAGCGCACCACCAAGACTGAGAAATATAGACTTGTGCCTTCGTTCTTTCAGCAGCTGCAATTGTCTTCCAAACTTGCGCTATGATTATGTGAGAGAGTGTGTCAAATGAGAAGGGGACCTCCCTTATTTATACTAAACTGAACAGTGAACTTTTTCCAATGGAGCCGACTTGTCCTTTTTGAAGAATATATATTTACTTTTTCTTTTCTGGCAGGCCGAATTGACTTCTTTAGAAATAAATTTATTTTGGGACTTCATTAATTCTTTCAATGGTTTTCCTTTGACTTCTTGGCATCTTCTTCTATAAGAAAGGTTGTCCGGGAGGTGAATACCTCCCGTAGCTACCAGAAACATCAACAAAAGGAAGAGGAAAAGTTTTACAAGTAGCCTTGCACTATTATTTTCATTTGCATGTGTGTGATGTGGATACTTAACTCAATTTTAGATATTGAACCTATTCAAATCCTACCATACATGATCTATAATCTTATTTCAAAGAGATAACAATTGGAGTGATAACAATAGCTTTTTGATGGACATTCTCAGTTGGAAAAGAGAGTTATGATTCAAGAACAATGACCTCTTACAAGTGGCTCATGGTTTGGATCCTATAAGATACTAATCAACAATAATC
>JASDQU010106349.1:106820-126737 GCA_032191745.1 Picea mariana
CGGGTTGGGAAGAGGCGTCGATGGGATTATGCTGGTGTGGGGTCGTCCAGAGAACCCCAGGGAGATGTTGTGGTTGTATTAGAGGATTTGCGTCGATGGTTCAAGTGGGTCCTTCAGGTTGTTCTTGAGGGCTTATGGGCCCACATCTAGGATGACTAGATCCTGGACCAATGTGTGAGAGTATCGGTAGAGTGGCAGACATTGATCTACAGAGCAGTGGTGGCGGGGGAAGCTATGACTAGGCAGTTGCCTTCAGGAGTTGGAGGGCACCTCTGGCTGACAGAGAACTTGGAGGGATATCTCTAGGGGAACCATGAGTTTCGAGCTGATATGTATGGGTTTTGGGGCCCGATTTTGTATATGGTATTTGATACCCAATTTTGTACTCATAGGGATGTTGGGACTCATGAGCCTATGGGTAATTGTGTATATATTTTTTGTAAAACATTTATGACCTTTATGATATATATGGTGGATATATTGGTGATCATGTGTGTCTTGTGTTTTGTGTTTATTATGTATGTTGTCTATTGCTATATTTTGATAAATTTATCATGCTATGTATATGATGTTTTTAATGTGATAAWTKYCAATCTAATACTAGGTTAGCCATGTGATATGCTACTTTATTGAAGTTTCTTGGAATATGTGTAAATGTRATGGAATCAAAGTTGTGATATAGGAKTCTAACTTGTAGGTATTTGCAGAAGAGGCAAGGATCGTGAACATGGTAYACATTTTTGAGTTGCAGGAYGACAAGTTGGGAATCTAATAGAACGTTAAGGTGACGAATGTGGTAGTGATTGGCCTCGRTGAGGASACCAATGAMAAYGTCATATTTAGATTGGTTGTTGGTGGTTGGGCCTAAGCATATGCCATTGGAATGGAGTAGTATATGTGAGGGGGTATAAAGRGCCCAAGCRRCCGAAGCRAGATTCTGGGTCYAGCARCTGGCASCRTTAGCTTAACCGATGTGGTAGGTTGATGGATGATGCATCTGTCAATAACACAGGTGATAGATCAGACATGAGGAGTGGTGGCAGTAAAGAAGAYTAAAAACGTTACAAATGTGTACAACTAGAAACMTAAGGTAGGGGGKCTATGCTTAGGCATAACATGTCTTCAAGTACAACTTGTTGACGGGTTCCTTGAGAGGGAAGCCTTCTAGAGAGGCCAATATGTAGGGGCCTTTAGTGAGGCAATGTTGGATGATGAAGGGGTCTTGCCATAATGAATCGAATTTAACATGGTCAAGAGTGTCATGGGAGATATCATAGGCTAACACGAGATCACCTTCGTTGAATGAGTGAAGCTTGACATGGTGTTCGAAGGTGGATTTGGACCATTTTTTAGCTGCTTCATTGTTTTGTAATGAAGATTGACAGTCTTCATCAAGTGATTCTCAGGTCAGCAAGCGCTGCTCTAGTGGAGCAGTGTCAGGTAAGAGCTTTATGGTAGTGAGTAATGTGGGGATTTTTCACTCGATAGAGAGGGTGGCTTCAATTCCATGGACGAGGTGGAACAGTTTAAAACCAGTGGGATTTTTTACTATCATGCAATAATCCCATAAAGCCAAAAACAACATATGATGCCAGTTAGTCTTATGTTTGTTGATGGTTCATTGTAGCATGGTTTTGAGCAATTTATTGATAGCCTCAACCTGTTTGTTGGACTGAGGATAGTATGGGGAGGCAAAATCATGTGTGAAGCCTAGTTTTGAGGTGATTTCAACAAAGATCTTGTTCTCAAAATGTTTACCATGATCATAAACTAATTTTTAGGGGACTCCGAACTGGGTAATTACATGGTTGAAGAAAAAACATGTCATGTCAGCAGTGTTGTTAAATGTCGGCATGGCTTCGACCCATTTGGTAAATTTATCCACTGCCACGACAATGTACTTGTATCCATTACTGGATGGAGGATGGAAATTCATGAAATCTATGCCCTATTTACAAAAGGGGTCGATTGTGATGACTAGGTGTAGAAGAGTTGGGGGAGCTCATGCTTTGTTTGCATAAGTTGGCATTTATCGCATTGCTTGACAGTGTGGATGCAGTCATGAAACAAAGTGGGCCAGAAGTATCCTGCTCAGATAATTTTTTGGGTGGTAGACATATCCGAGAGGTAACCACCGCAAGCGTCGTTGTGAAAATCATTCAAGACTCTATCGGCTTCATCGATGGTAAGACATCGTCGAAGGATTGTATCGACCTCGTGTCAATAAAGAATGTCTCCGATGAGGAGGTATTGAGGAGCCTAATGGAGAATGCGTTGGCGGTCATCTCAAGAGAGGTAAGACCCAAACTTTTGTGTACAAAGGTAGACGAGGAGGTCATCGTACTAGGGATCATATGAGGGGATGAAGAAGAGGTGTTCATTAGGGAAATCCTCATTGATTGGGGAAGCTTTGGCGTCTGAGGGAAAAGTCGTAATGAGTTCGGCTAGGACAATAGCTTTCTTGCTTTTGGGAGTAGAGAACTCTAGATCATATTCCTGGAGGATAACAATCCATCGGGAAAATTTGTCATCGATCTGTCGTCGACTAAGCAAGTACTACATGGGGTTGGAATCTGCTACGACCTAGGTAGTTCGAGGAAGAATGTAATTTCGCAGTTTTTGGACTGCGAGGACAACTGATAACGCGAGTTTTTCATCATGATTATACTTTAAGGGTGACCCTGAAAGGTTTTTACTAATGTAGTAAATCACATGTTCACACTCATCATCCCCTAATTGGATGAGGAATCTTGCGACCGAAATAATAGAGGTTGATAAGTAGAGGATGTAGTCGCGATCATAGTCTAGGGGACTAATCAAATGGGCATTGGATAGGGTGGATTTAAGTTAAAAAAATATATTTGAGCAGGTTCATCCCATCGAAATGGGATATCATGGCAGAGTAAGCGGAGAAAAACATGTGCACGAGTGGCGTAATCTGGGACAAAGCGACGTAAAAAGTTGGCTTTACCTTGTAGGCTCTGCAGTTAGCATAAAGTCCTAGGTGGTGGAATTTTTTTGATATCTTGGACCTTGAGGGGGTCCACAGTAATACCATGCTAGGAGAAAATGAACCTAAGGAGGCGCCTGCCAGTAATGCAGAAGACACACATGAGGGGGTTCAAGCGGATATTATATTGGCAACATCATTGGAAAACGATGCATAAGTCATCTAAATTTTGTGTTCCCTTTCTAGATCGAGCAGTGAGGTCATCCAAATAAGCAAGGATGGTGCAAGAAAGATCGTGAAAAACATAGGTCATAGCTCGTTGGAATGTAGCACCGATGTTTTTTAATCCAAAGGGAATGATGTGATAAGAAAAGGTTCCCCAAGGGGTTGTAAAAGTGGTTGTGTACTAATCTGTTGGGTGGATTTAAATTTGATTGTAGCCAGAGAATCCATCCATAAATTAAATTTCCTCGTGGTTGGCACAATCATCGATTATTTGGTCAATGAAGGGTTTAGGAGGTTGTCTTTGGGACAAGCGTGGTTGAGTTCACAAAAGTCTGTGCAGACATGAATAGTTCCATGTTTTTTGTTAAAGGGGATGGGGTTGGAGACCCAAGAAGTGTACGCGATAGGGTAAATGAACCTGGTAGTGTGTAATTTGTCAATTTTGTCTTTTATAGCCGTAGATTTGGATGGGTGTAGGGGGTGTTGCTTTTGACAAACAGGGGTGATTTTCGACCATGTGTCAATTCGATGTTCAACTATAGAAGGATTGAGGCTAGGCATATTCATATATGACCAGGAAAAAATATCCCGGTATTCCTAAAAGAGAGCTTTGTGAGTAATGATTTCTTCAGGGAAGCGTGTGGAACCAATGGTGATCTCTTCTACGATGCCCAGTTTAATGGAAGTGACAATTTTGACTGTGGGGGAGATGTTGGACATGTTTCCTTCTTCAAAAGAATAGGGGGAAGGAATAGGGTTTTTGAACCAGTCAATATGCCCCGAAGGAATAAAATACTTGGTTTTGATCGCGCATAGGGTAGATTGATCAGGAGGGTGAAAGACCTCCTGTGAGAGGAAAAGTGCTCGATGATGGAGCACATTCCAAGGGAAATCAAGGGTAGTTAGTCCCTCCAATATATCTTCATCGCGGTGGAAAATGAAAGAATATAGGGGATCCTGGGAGATGGTAGGGGGAACTATCAATGGGTAAGTGTTACTGTCCTTAAGGGGTGAGGATCATATAGAATGGATATTGTGTATAGGGTGCGATGGCCCGCTGGACAGAAAACAAATGTCAAGACATTGTGGATGATATATCGTTTTCTCAGGGACTGGCGATGAAATATAATGAATTTCAGTAATGTGAGCATCATTAGGGAGTTCCTGAGAGGGCTTAGGCCGAGATGTGTGGCGTACTACGGCTAATGTTTGGCGGAATTGAGGTACAGCTGGTAAATTATGAGTGTAATGGCCATATTCCGAGCATATAGCACACGTAGAATTGGTTTGTAACCCTTTCTTGTGTGTGGTTGAGGACTTTGTAGTAGCAGTGGATGTACTTGGTAGAGTGGTAAGCAATGGGGTTGCTTTAGGGAGATAGATAATATTGAGTAACTTAGGAAGAGTAGGACATTTGTTAGTGGGTTTTCCTTCTCTTTCACATAGCATGCAAGGAGCTTTGGCTCAGGGAGGGAGTGGAGCTATGAGTTCATTCTTCCTTTGTTTGCTCCTAGTGGTGGTGGTATTACTACTAGTTGGGGGTGGGGATGGTGTGGTAGGAGCATGTACTGAGATTTCCATCAATAATCCATTTGTCTGAGGAGGGAGAGATGGTGTAGGAACCAAGAAGGGTGGATGGAGATACCATACAGGGATGGAAAGAACCATGTTGGGAAGGGTGAGGGTAGCATCTACCTGGAATTATTGGACTCCGGGTGGGGGGTAGAAAAAGGGGATTTGAGTAATGGCCTCGGGGACTGTTTCCCAAACTGGGATTTTCCCTTGGAGGGGGGAGGAATTCAAAACAAGTGGTGCAGTAGTGTTTTTAGGGAATTCCTAAGGTAGTGATTCTCCGATTGGTTGAACTTCGATGTGGGGAGCGGACTCAATGAGAGGAGTATTGTCTCTGATATCTGTTACGTTAGAGGAAACTACACACACTTGTGCTGAAATAAAAGGGTTTAGGAGAGGTGGTGCTCCATGATAAGTCTGTAACAAAGGTGGGTCCTTCAATATTCTAGGACCAATGTCGATGACTAAAAAATCATCCGAGCTAGTGCGGTCAAGGGGGAGGATGTTATCAATGTTGGCGGAATGATTAGGCTTGTAATGTGTAAGTTGGTCAATGGTGACAATTTTCCTTTTATGGGGGGACATCATCGTACGAAACATAGAAGAGGCTATCGCCCTCATAGCATACATGTAGCTACGTCCGAACAAGATATTATAATCAAGTGGGGCGTCGATAAGTTCAATGTCAATGAGGATGGTTTTTCCCCCAAGTTCTATAGGGACATTTTGGAAGATCCCTTCAAGGCATGATGGTTGACCGTCATAAGATCTCAAGGTGATGGCAGATGGTACTAGCTCAAGGGAGTCAAGTTTATGCCATACTACTTTGGACATGATGCATGTGGATGCACCTTCATCGATGGTGCACCGATGAAATGTGATGTTCTAGATTTTAACTGGTATCTGAAAATCTACCAGAGCGGGGAGGTGTGGTTCTCCGCTATCTAAATCAAAGGTGATTAGGCAAGTATATGTTGGGTTGACTTCCCCCAAGGAGGAAATCAAGGATTTGCGCAATGATGGACAGGCTTGGAGGACCTCCAACACAGACATGGATGCAGGAGACTGTGCTAAGTCATCGACCAAACTGTAGTTATGGGATTTCCTAGCATGATGGTTATGTATATTCCTTCATAAAGGCATGCGGGGTATACAGGGGTTTGGTTAAGTGTTAGGGCGGGGAATCGTCAATGGTTATTCAGATGTAGAGGGAGCTTCTTCTGAGGTAGTTGGGGTAGAGTTAGGAGGCAATTCGTATGGGCAAGTGTGTGTTTGCAAAAGAATCGCTTCCTCACTAGTATGGAGGATATTGTGATTGGTTGGATTTTCGGGTTGATTAGGACCTGGGTCTTGATATTTCCCCATTGGTGGTGGGGTAGAGTTGATCTGTTATTAGGTATTCATCACGCCTTGGTGTGGAATAGGATTTTGAAAAATGGTCGGAGGTGGTGGTTGCAAATAATGTTGTGGGGTCGGTTGAGGGGTAGGCAGTGTCGGAGGGCATTGTGTGTTCATAGATTCTTTCATTTGTTTGTAATCGAAAATTTGGGGGTAGTGGTGAGTATAATGTCCATACTCACCACATAGAGCACGAGAGAAGTTAGTTCTAAGATTTTTGTTCTCCCCTTGGCATGGTTGATTGTTGTTGCCCCCTTGGGGGTTTTGGTTGCCTGTATATCCTTTCAACGAGATCGGAAGAGCGTCGTTGAAAGGATNGGGTTTTGGTTGCCTTGACTCTGGTTGCCCCCAACAAGATGGTTTTCTTGGGGGTTATTTCCTCCTGGTCCCAGGTTGTTATTGTTTCGATTTTTTCCTTTCTTCTTGGCATTATTCGACTACTGAGAAGGATTTGTCATATTCAATTGTTCAAAATCATAAACCTATTAAATGGGAGAGGGTTGAACAAATTTAACGTCGGCATGTGGTTGTCCTGGTGGAGGTGCAACTGGCTAGGGAGGACCAGGGAATGGAAAATATGGGTTTTTTGTGGAGATGGTCCATATGGTGTATAGGAATTTGAAGTATTTCCACTATTATTGGGGTTATATACGGGGGTTGGGGGTGGACTCATACTGGATTGAGAGACTGGATGCATCTGGGGTATCGGTGGGGGTCCCTCCAATGACTGAGGCAGAACAACAGGATATGATTGTTAGTGAGTGGGAGGAGGGTAATAAGACATCCCTCCATATGGTTGAGGATATTCTTTTGCACCATAAGTAAGTGATGGGTAGCTGTAAGTATTGAGATGTGTCATAGAACCAATCAACCCATCCACAACATGGGACATCCCAGGTTTGTCCTGGTCAAATGGTATGGGTATGGATGCATCAGGAAATACTTTTTACAAGTAACCTGATTGAGCATATATGAGGTCAAATTGTTGGGCCTTGTCGATGGCTTCCTCTTCTAACTGAGAAAAAGTGGATGCTACATCTTTTGCAATCACAGGGACGAGCGATTTAAGAAACCAATCAAGATGTTCTTTGGTGGTTTCTTCCTTACACAAAGTGCGTCATTAGCGCCATTCATGGATGTAGTTAGCTATATGGATAGCAGTGGTTTGTTTGAACTCGGAGAGAATTTCTAAACCATTGTCATGACGAACTGGTAATTGGAAAAAGGACAAAAAGGCCTTGGCCAATGATTCAAAAGTCACATGGGACCCTGATTTTTCGTCCACATACCATTTGGTTGATGAACCAGTGAGAGTTGTTTGAAATAAACTCAAGTGGATGGAATCATCCATGATGTTTTATAAAGATCACCATAAGTGGAAGGTCATAACTTGGTTGGCGGGGTCTTCCCTTAGTTTTCCTTCAAACTTCGAAATGTCTAAAGGTAACTTGGTAGGCATATTGGGCCAAGTGGCATCATGTAAACTGGGGTCATTCGTGAGTTTGGTTAAATTAGGAATGTTGAGCGGTGCCAGGTATGGAAAAGGGGGATTTGGTGGAGGATTAGTTCCATCCATTGTGTGTGTAGGTAATGGACCTGTCCCTTGAGAGGGATTTGGTGGGTTTCTACTTCTTCCTTGATAATAAGTTCGACCCCCGCCTCCTTGTAAAGGAGAACCAAGAGATGGATTTCCTTGGGTATTTGACCCAAGCAAAGTGGAACCAAGTAGAGTGAATCCCAGAATAGTATCACTCATTGGGGTGTGAGATAGTTCAGTCGGTGAGTTGGCGAGACTAGTGACTCCTTCTAGAGTAGGAGGGAGGTCCTACAAGAATCTAGAATGATGGGGATTATGTGGTTCCCCTATGGTTCTGAATAGCAAAGTGAATTTGTGCAAATGTTGGCAAGAGAGAAATAAATGGACAAGGGCTTGTTATATTTTTTACCTTCACAAAATAGTATAACTCACAATTTCATGTAATCAAATGAACATCATACATAAATCAACTGTGAAATAAACAAGCATGTGGATAGGTGGATTTTTCCCACATGGGGGGGAAACAAAAATAAATTCTCATGTCCTAAAAGACCTATCGTCCTTCCTCTCAATTTAGCACTGGGCCTTCCAATATCACTCAACAATGGGGTATGAATCCACCGGAAGAGAAACTAGTGAAGGTTGAAGTAATCAGTTATAATGAGGGGTAAAGGGTGCATATTCTGAAAGAGTTGGAAATATTTCCCAATAGCCACACAAAATATGATCAAGGTACGATTGCAGCCCACAACCGCCACCTAGGTAGATATCCTATGTTTTTCCACTAAGTACCTCGGTCAAAGTGCAGCATTTAGATTTTTGGCCTAAAAAAGGGGTCACGAGCTGGATACCCTCACAAGATTTGGGTGACTCAAGGAGGGATGCGCAGAAAAATCGAACCTCGGCCTTCGACCCTTCACGGGTATCTCTCTGCCTTATGGTATAGGAACCCTATTCTCAACTTATATTGTTTCAAAATGTGAGAACCTAATAATGGGGGGTTATTTGGATGCCTAACACCAAGATCCTACCTAGACTAAACAATTTCATTAGACACCTATTGTGGAGGAACATTTAGTGTGTTTTTAGAAAAAAAATAGATGGATTGGGCTGAGAGGTTGGGGTCATGGAACAACCTCGTTTGAATTAAATTGGTGTGGATAATTTCCAAAGAAGTAGTCATATTTTTCAGGGTTCCTTTGAAGTACTTTGTGAGTACAAAAAAGAAATCATATTTTGACCTCCACTATTCTAACAGAAATTATGTGTGTGATGAGTGGATTTGTGTGCAAGAAAGTGAAAAGTGTGCAAAATATTTTTAATAAGTTAAATGTAAGATTGTAGCATGTGGAATTCATGTGGTCCTTACAAATATTATTACCTATATTACTATGTTTCTTTGGTACAACCTTACGGAATATTTAAATCCCTAAAGAACTAGCAACATGTACATATGGGTCCTTACTTGATCCTTTAAACTCCCTAGAATGTTATCTATACTAAGAAATCTTTTGAAACTATCCTAGGATTGTAGACATGTGGGCATGTATGGGCCCATTACTTGATCTTTTAAAATTTCCTAGAGTGTTGTCTAGACTAAGAAATATTTTTGAAACTATCCTAAGATTTCAAACATGTGGGCATGTACGGGCCCTTAAATATATTTAAGATGATTTCCCAAAACTAGGAGGTACCCTAGGGGGGGGTTTCCTTTCCTAATGATTTTTTAAGGGAGATGAAATTTACTTTCAACCACCTTTTTTTATTCCTGAGATCACACTTGGGTGTGGGGGAAGAGCATACTTAAGGGTTGAAATTCATTTCTAGTCCCAAATTAGTTGATTTGTATTTGAAAAAGCACTAACTTTAACTCAAATTTATAAATGTCAAATGAGACACCATCCATGTGGCAACAAAGCAAAGAGAATAATTGTGATTATTTTTACCCCTATGTGCTTATGTTATCTAACCTTTCTTATGAAAAAGGACTCTAAATGAAGTGTGATTTCTTTACAAAGTGCAGGAAATTAAAATTTGAAGGCAAGGGGCCCTCAAACCACTCATAAAAATCCTTACAGTTTGCAAAAAATGAACTTATGTGCGGGTTGTAGTTCTAACAGTTGTGTTAATCACGCAGAATGTGCACAATGCATGGAGTTATGAATTTTGTCACACGCACAAGGCGTAGAGTGTGCAGAATGCATGTTTATGTGCCTCAAAAGTCATGCACTGCCTGTCACGCATCAGGAAAGAAATTTCAAAATGAAATTCTCTTTCCTTGGATCTGAATTCTAACTTTGGAAGACTGGATTAGGTCGGTTTTGGTACCTGCATATCCAAACAATTAGAAATAAGTTCTCTAAAGAATTAAATAGGGAGGAATTTGATTCACAATCCCTAGTATGGTCGTCAATCTGTTGTGTTGGTTTGTCGCATGGGTTAGAAAAAACACAACACTTACTTTCCTAGTTAAGTCAGCTAAACAAGACAAAGGTTTTTGAGTTGATTAGATAACCAAATACACATGAAACAAGAAAATAAAACTAAAAACAAAGAGAAATAAATGTTAGAAAAGCTTGCAAGAACTAGAACCATGAAAATCAAAGAAAGGAAATCATATAGCTACCAATGGATCAATGTATTGATAGGCTAGCACCGTAGAGAAAGGCATGGACTTATGAATCCCCTATTCCTCCTTGGGAGGGCTCTTGAATTACCTAAGATAGATCTATTCTCTTCATACAATGTAAAATAACAATGGTGAAGAAATACAATGTCAATCCTCTCAACAGGTGAGTAGAATAGCCCTTGCTATAGTGCTTGAATGATTCAAAGAGAAAAGAGGATTCTCCAAGAAGAATTCTTCCAGCATAACAATACCATGAGTTCTTATTTTTCTATCACACCCATGGAACATATTTATAGTTTCCATTCATGGTAAGATACAACTAGTTCATAGTGTGAACAAAGGGCCTTTTAGGGCACTTCCTAGCCCTTGACCAGCCTCCAAGCTAGATTTCACTCACATCTGAGTATCAAATTATGTTGGGGGTCTGACTAGAAGTGGTTGAGAGGTAAACAAGATTCATAAGTGTGTCATTCATGAGAAGTACAAAGATTTTCTCATAGACAGTCGTGCATCTTGCGCATTCTGCACACAGTGTGCGCTTAGGGTTGTGTTAGCATGCGCATTCTGCGCACAGTGCGCACACTTCCTTTTGTGAATTTGTGCACTTTAATTTTTTAACCTAGTGTATAGTTTTATGCCTTTTTGATGGATTTTGATGTTGTGGGTGTACTAATTGTTGTTGGCATTGATGTCTTTCTTCAACCAGTGTGTGCAATGTTATAGACGATTTTTCAGTGATAACAATTACTATCGCCTCCCCTTATTTTTGCATTGTCCTTAGTGCAACTTATTTATACATGTACAATTCAAATTCTTGATAAAGCTCCAAGATTTAGCTATTGGAATCTTGTTATCCATATAGTGCTCTGCTTTCAAGCACCAATTATGGTATTCATACTACAGTTGGAAGTCAATTTCTCTATTCCATAGAGATGATTTAGTAAAATAATTCAGTTCATTGTTCTTTATTACATTCTTCAATTAAACCTCATTGAAAGCACTAATTGGTTGCATATCCCTGATGTTCCACCCAACTTTAGATCTCACCGCTAATAATTCTCAGCAATGTATCATCCCCGAGTAGGGCTATGTCTCCACTAGGGCAATGTCTTCCCAAGATAACCATTGTCCACAATTATACCAACATGGTCTAGGCCAAGGTACCAACCTTAGCATCTCTCCAACCAATGGTATCTTACTCCCCACATGCATGTCCCACCCCAAGAAGTATACACCTTCACTATCCAATAGTCCATCGGTTGTTCCACTTCCCTTCTAGGGCTTCCGCAACATGTCGGATCAGGAACTCTTAGAGAATCGTGGCTCCAAGAGTTCTAGTTTCCCTCAGAGGTCTCCAATCAGCATCTTTCCCCAAAGCTACTCTTTGAAATTAGCATTCCAACTTTAATCAATAGTTTCTCATATGTATCACACACATACAGTTTTCATGAGAGAACATAAAAGAATTCATTTAAAACTCAATTTATCTCAAAATATGAAATTCAATTTCATAATTTTTCATTGTTGTGACAATAATAGGAAGGTAATCTTCCTTGTAGTTTTCAGCAAGCACCATATTGATTACCACTTTTCCTGTAATGCTTTCATCTAGCATTCAGCCAACAAATTGTCAGTATTTCTTGTACATCATACTTTCATTGCAATATGTACAAAACTTGCGAAGTGATTTTAGGATTGCCTACACCTAGAAATCCAATCACAACTACCAAAAAAATTATTAAATATAGAATGAATTATCATTCTATGCATAATCATGTTCATAATATCTATCAGTAAGTTCATTACTTTAATTTTAGAACAGTAAATTTTCTGTAGACAATATTCATGTGACTACTTGACTTGAAACTTTCTTATTGCAATGCCTAACAGCTCCTAAAATGTTCTCAACTTCATGAGTTAGAAACATTTCAGTCGTTAGTATAATTATTTTCATGCAATAATATATATGCATGTACTCACAAAACGCATTCATAAAAATGCATTTAAGTATACAATTCTATCATGTATGAGTGAAACTCTGCTACTTACTAGGCATGAGTGCCACTCACAACGCATATCTATTCAATGCACCTTTGCATTGAATTTTAGTATTCTCTATATCTAAGTCGTGTATCTCACCATCCATTAATTGGAAATCTGGCCAATGTCTTGACACATTCTCCACACACTTCCCATTGTCTTCTTGATTATTTTGATGCCTTCCTTTTTGACCCAAACACTACAGCAAGAATATAATTTTGTGGTGTTCATTAGTGTTAGCAAAAATTTTTTATTCCAAGTTTCATTTAAAGTAGGAATCTCAATGGTATTTTTGTGGTAAAGAACCTTTCCATATCCAACCATGTCATAGTCTCATACATGACTAGCTTTACTAGCATCCAATCTTATAGAAAGTTTTAAACTTTTAAATCTTTGGTTATTTCCTCATAACCAAATTATCATGACATGCTACTATGTTGGTGTGTGGATCCAAAATCTAAGAAGATTTAAATTAATAAAGGCCTCCATCCTTTACCACATCCAGTGATATGCCCTCAAATAATATAATCTTGTGATTTTGATAAAATAACTCTGTTTGAGCAAATGCTTACCTAAATTCCCCTCAACAATTATGTAATAAGAGTAATTAAATCTCATACCTACATGATTTTAACCAAATTAATTTGATGCTACCTAAATAGCTAATGGCAGTAGAAGCTTTCATGCCTCTTTTATCAGACTTAGAACCAACACTTCATATTTCTGTTGATTCCTTACATTTGTAGCAACATCATCAACAAAACTTGCAAACATGCAATAATTTTGTTTCTGCGTATGGATGTTCAATCAACCATAAATTAATTGTTGCTACAGAAATCGCATCAACCCCTTTCTCCCTGTATCACATTTCTTATTGAACCCAAAAATTTTCACTTCATCCTGGATTCATAAATCTTCTTGTGCTCTAATTGTAATCATTGTAAATGATTATTTCTAACCCAAGCACTTTCTATCCAAAACACCCTTGGATTCCTTTGCATTTCCATCCAAATTCTAAGCTAATATTGAACTTCAACCTTCATTAATTTCCTAGATCCAACTAAACCAACTCATACTTGGACGACTTACAATTCCAAAACATGTTGTCTTACATACTCTAGATATTCAACATCCATTTACCTTTCAAGACTGAACTTCTTCAGCCCTTTCCTGAATGAGTACTTTAGTACTTGAGGTTTCTTGTACCCTTCTCTTCTCTTTGCCCGCTAGTCTCAAACTTGACTTGCATAGTCAATCTCTAGCATACTACAAGGATGCACATATTCCTCCTTCACTAGCTTCATAGAATTAACTGGAAATAATCATTACTACTTTTAATTTACCATTGTAATTTCAAGTGATTCTTCCAATCTTTGGAAATGTCACTCCTAGCTCTATGCCCCTTAATATGGATTCATTTCAGGCACCATATCGGTTTCATTCCAATCCATGTGTAGAACCATTTTCTTCTTTAGGGTTCCTTACAGATTCGTCATTAGAAATTCATTTTTACTCTTAAGTCATTCTTGACCTGACTTATTCATATTTGAATCCCTTTGGATTGACAACCTGACATACTTTATCAATGCATTGATTCCTTTGTAACGTACTCAACATCCCTCTTTATTGTTGTCACAGCTATTGAGTGCTATAATAGACTCAAATATCTCAGAATTCACCCAGTGGTATTCTTTTCCACTATCTTTGAGTTACTCTTGGAACTTATTCAATTTTGGAATGAACTGAGATTTACGTAATGCCTTACCCAAAGTATGGCTATAAACCTCCTGAACCAATATGCACATGATGCATTGTTTATTCATCTGCTAGCATTTCTTTAGTGTGTGCACACCTACATTACTTCACCCTGAAGTTTATCATACAACCGTGCTTCCTCTGCTTACTCTTTTAGAAATAATGGAGGTGCTACCCCCAAAAATGTAGGTTTGATCCTTGGAATATTACATCTTATTTCCATGTATACACTTTGTCTTCCTTTATCATAATACTAGGATCTTGATATATCAATCTGCATAGAACAGATCTTTCCACAATGTACCTGTTTACCTTATCATTATTTAGTCTTAACCCTTTTATCATCTTGTGAGAGATTCTTGTCGTAGCACCCTTGCCTCAAGTACCTCTTTCCCTTCTTGATATAAGGTCCAAACTCTTTTACTCTACTTCCCCAAATGGTATGCATATTTTTCATGCATTCATATTAGCTTGATTTTTACTTCATGATCTCTTTTTCCATTATCTTAGAATATTCATGGATTTGACTCCTTCTAGGAATCCTTCCTTTTCTATTTAGCATACTTCCAACCCTATATCATGTTGATATTGATTGTCAGCATTCCTTTATTACTTGGATTTCTCTGATCCATCTCCTACCTGACCGAATTCCTTTTCCAATCATGCCAAATTTTGATGATCTTCATACCCTGCTTCCATTGTGCACATTGTTAGCACTAATGGAGGTGCTACCTCCAATATGCAGGATTGATCTTTGTTTCTCTTCTATCTGCGGACATCTCTAGCACCTTTTTCTGGGAACCCCTTTCCAATTTTTTCATGAACTTGGCCTGGATCCAAATCCGTTGCTAACTCATCCCACAGTTAGAGTGACCCGATTTATATTAAGGTGATATAAACTCTTAACAATGTGCCTAGGATTGATCCGCTCTTCTTTCACCTGTCGGCCTTTTTTATACAAGACCAATCCACATGATTCGAGATTTATCATAGAGGCGCTAAACTCGGTTAACTCATGTGCCCAAGCGCTATGATTTTAGCTCTATTCCTTGTCTGCTAATCAACGATTATCATTAATTGGTGGGTGATCTGACGGTCATTGTAGCTTACTCTATGATCATGATATTATTTATTTTCATCATTCAGTAAGATCATCAATTTGAATGTAGAATTATACTAGGCTTCCTCTTTAGAGTTCTCATTTTTTCTATTTACATACAATTTGATAGGCTCGCAAGCCTTTCTTTGTCTGGATTAAATTCTCAGACCATCCTTACCATTTTTTATGTAGATCCTAACAATCAAAACCCCACGGGCTTCCTTCCTAATCCCTTTTCTTTAATTTTAACATGGCTTCTGGGCACTATCCCCTTCTTCTTCAGCCCCCAAACTCATATGACCAGGGTTGTGACCAAGTGCCAATCGTTAAGCACTTATTTTGTGCTTCGGGCCTCCGAGCTCTGAAAATTTGGGGCTTCATAGGATCTTCCCCTATTTCCATACACCTTCCTCAAACATTGATTATATGAATACTCGGAGGACGTACTCATCAATGGTCCTTATACCTCATTTAAATCTACGGTGGATCGGGTCTTTGGGATTCCGGGATTCAGTGGTTTCCAAAGTGCATCACAACAATTCTCACGAACTACCGAACTAGTGAAACTACAAAGGACAGCGGATATATGGTCCACATTCTCTGCTCGGATCAATGGTGGATAGGAGCTCTGAGACTCCAAAATTCAGCGGTTTCTAAAAAAAAAAAAAAAACACTTCACTACCAATACCCTGAAGTGCCAACCCAATGGAGATTCCATATCCTGCCTGCATGTGTCATATGTGATCAACAGTCATAATGGACTCTGGTCTTCGGGCCTCCAGAAGTCCTTGACCGTAACAATCATGCAACACATTCCCCTGAAGTACCACTCCTCCTAACTACATAATATGGCACCATGTGTCCTCTGTGATCAATGATCACGATGGACTCTGGCCTTTGGGCATCCGGAAGTCCTCGACTGCAACTTCATATTCCTTGAATTCTCCATACCACGGGATCTACCACCATGTGTTATATCTCGATGGACAGCGAGGATTTACTCCACTCTTCATAGTTTTGGGATGCTTCATACTTAACAATTCTTTACCAAATTCCTCTGAAGTGCCAAGTCTTCAAACTATAGGATCTGGCACCACGTGGCAGAAAACTAGAAGCAAACACGTGGCCCAATATGAGGGGTGACACATGTCAATATATAAATGGAAAATCATCACTTCAAAATTACATAGCACACTAACACAGGGCATGCACCATGTGTGTCCACGTCACCCCCAGGTGACGTCACCACCATGTCACTTCGAAACTTCGAGACTTCGGGACTCTGGGACTTTGGAGGTCCGGAGGTTATTCCAAAAAATTTCCCCAAAATGTCGAACTCTCTAAATTCTTATCCTTCTGGGGCCCATGAAGTACATTTGTCACTAACCAAAGTGGTGACACATGGCCCCATCGTCGAGTGACACATGTCAGGTTCCAACCAATCCTAAGGGTCTGTCCAAAGTACGAAAACAAGTGACACATGGAAGACCTAGGTATGTCCACGTCACCTGATCCAAATTTTACGAGAAGTTTGAAATGAATACAGATTATTAATAGATTCTTAACACAGAATAACAGAGATATAGTAAACCGGGTTTTCTATTCAATAAGGAAATAAGCTTAAACTGTAAAATGCAGCGGAAAACAAGCTTGTTGGAATGGTGGCGACTGTGATCATTCACAAGAAGATAATTACAATGAGGCTCTCAAGGCATTTTTACAATAAACAGGAGTTTCAAAAATCCTAGACATCCAAAAACCTACCCTAGGAGATGAAGCGCCAAAAGTCATGTGGGCCCTGTTTGGGTAATTCAGTACATCAACTTTCTAAGGTCGTAACTTTTTCATATGATCTTCGTTTTAGGCATACGATAGCCCGTTGGAAAGATCTATCCTAGGAATACAACAGTTTTCGGCTGCAACATACCCAAAAAAACGTAGTTTAGGGCCTCAAAACGGCTCTGAAAGTTCAAGACCCGAAAAACTACTAAAAATAGTAAATTACGAAAATTTCCAGAAAGTTGTTTTGAGCCAGCTGGAAAAGGTGGGTGGCCACCAATATCCACCTATATCAATTCTCCCTCCTTAGGAATAAATTGTCTCCATTACATTGAGTTCCCCCATCAAATGAGGAAATTTCTGTTGAATTTAGCCTCAGGTGAGCCACTTTCCTTGGTGTAGGAGTTGCCCTGCTTTGACGACTCGATAAAGTTGGATCCTTTGTTTTTGAGTGCCCTTGATGTGTGTGTCCACAATATAATCATTGGATGCTTGTTGTATGCAGTCGAGGTTGAGATCTGTTAGTGTCAGTTGTTCTGCTATGTCTGAGGTGTCCAATAATGGTGGGAGATAAGGCCGAAGGAGGTCCATGTTGAACACTAGGTGCATGCCAAGGAAAGGAGGAATGTTGAGCTCAAAATAATTATCCCCCACAGCCTTGGTGATGGTGTACATCCCATAACGAAGTGGTTGAAGCTTCTGATGGGGTCCTGTAAGGTGTTCTTTCTACAAGTGCAACCAAAATTTTTCGCCCACCTGAAACATATGTGGCACCCGATGTTTATCATGGCGCTGCTTGTACTTGTCATTGGACTTATGTAAGATATCATGAACCTTTTGGTGGATGTGTTGGATCCTCTCAATGAACCAGGTGTCTTTTCAACTTCAGTTGGAGAAAGAGATGAGTCGGTTGAGGTGACTGCAAGGGGAGGTGCAACATCTATGGGACCCAATGGTTCGAATCCTAACCCCACCTAAAAGGTGTTATGGTCAGTTGAGATATGCAGGGCTCGATTGTAGTTATTTTGGACATAGGGAAGACTCTCATCCCATGTGCGAGGATGCTTGGAATTATACATGCACAGGATATGCACGATCATTTGATTTACAACCTCGGTTTGGTCATCTGTCTGGGGGTGGAAGGTCGTGGATTTGGTGAGCTTAGTGTCCAACAATGACCAAAGGCTCGACCAGAATGTGATGAGAAATTGACTGTCCCAATCTGAGACAATGGTTTTTGGGATCCCAAAATGTACCCAAAATCATTCAAAGAAGAGCTTGGTAGTGGATTCTATTGTGATGTTCTTCTTGCAAGCAACCAGAATCGCCATCTTAGAAAAGCGATCAACAACCACAAAAACACAGTCATTTCCTCGCTTGGTGGACGAGAGGCCTGACATGTAGTCCATTGATATGGATTTCCCTGGCCTGTCAGGAGTAGGAAGAGGGGTGTAGAGTCCCTGTTTCTTAGTGGTCGGTTTGGCAATAGCATAGGCAGTGCAGGACCTGATATACTTGTTGACCTCCTGTCGAAGTTTCGGCCAATAGAAATGTTTATGTAACATCGCCACTGTCTTTTCAACGTCAAAGTGTCCTGCCACTCGACTGTAGTGGGATTCCCAAATCAACTTCGCTTGCTCACTTGATGGAATGTAGATATGGCACAAACGACACAACAACCCATCCTAAATATGGAAATTATCGACAACTACATTTGCACCCAACATTTGGTATGTGGTGGCGAAGTCTGGGTCTGTATCATAGATTTGGAGCCATACAGAGGTCTCATGGTTGCAAGAGTCTAGCATCGTGGTGAGTGTCACAACTAGCGATCTACTGAGGCAATCAACAACCTGGTTGGTGCTTCATTGTTTTATGCTTGATGTTGAGGTGGAATTGTTGTAATTATGTGGACCACTTTTGATGGTGGTCATTATGTAATTTTCCTTGTGTCTGCATGAGGTGTAGTGGCTTATGATCAATGTGGATGACTCTCTCCCTCCCAAGAATGTAATGTCTCCACTGGCAATAGGCTTTCACAATGGAGTACATTTGTTTATCGTACATACGCATAGCATCTGATAGTGTCTCACTATGATAGGCCACGGAGTGGTCATGCTGAGTGAGAACGTGTTGGCAGCCAACCCAATTTTTTTGATTGCTCTCAAAAAAGCTGCCTACACCCCTTGTTGTATTACGACAAATCATTGTCGCATTGTGCTAATGGACATTCGTCTCATTTTTGCGACCATTAAAATTCAACTTCGACCCAGTTTTCACAACTGCAAGTGTGAAAACACTTCTTTCGTTGATTAGATTATCGTCGTCTTTGGTTGATTTGCTGAAAGATACTTGATCACTGGTTTATCACATGACTGCTAAAGGTTGTATCAAACTTATGTTCTTGAGCATTATCTCACCTTGATTGCGCATTTGGATATATTTCATTGTTAAACCTTTGAGCATAAAAGTTATTGGTCTTGTTCTGATCTCATGAAAACTGTAATGGATTTGGTCATATTGCTTTTATCCTTGTTTTGGACTTTCACTCGATTATCATATGAAGAAATTTTTGATGGCATGGTTCTAAGACTTTGGAGTACAAACATATATAATATGCACCAAATACATTGGCAAGTTATAAGGTATGATAGCAATGGTTTCAAGGCGCATGAGTAAATCATATTCGAATCGATGCTTGGTATATTTGCAAAGTTAGATTATACGTTGAATGTTATATGGTCCCGAGCTATGTAAACCCTGTGATTAAGCGATTGATTGAACGACGGAATTAGCACGTTACATCGATAGTTAATGCTGGTACTGTGTTTTTTTTAAACTTAATACTTGGCGCATTATTATCATATGAGGTGTTGGTTCTGATTCGGATGAATGGCACGTAGAAGTGGTGATTCACCCATTCGTTGGTCGAT
>JASDQU010106349.1:204097-216858 GCA_032191745.1 Picea mariana
ATATATATATATATATATTACATTTTCCATAAATATATGTTTTTGTTAAACTTTACATAAATACTTTTTTGTTTTAAATTTTACAAGTTATTTTGCATCACACTTAATATTATATGTATTGGTTTTTTTAATACGTTGTAAAATTTAAACACAAATTTCATTTAAATTAATGTGTTTTCATTTTAATTAACATAAACAAAAAACCTTTGTAACTTTGTAATTTACAAGCATGAAGTCACATTTATATATTTCAAATGTCCAAACATGCATCCATACATATTACTAAGTAATACATATTACTAAGTAACATAAGCTAGTGTAAAGAGTGGAGTCCATTTCTCATAGGGTGATCGATATTAATTTTTGTTAGTACTAGAAGTCACTTTGTGTTGAAGGTAATCCTAGTACTCACCAGTTTATATGTCACGGTTGGTTTTAAAGAGGTCAAATGGGCACATACTCAATGATAATAATGTTCTAATTCAGAAATCTGGACTAGCATGCACAAGCATTTGAGGTCTGGAATCAACTTCAGTCAGTAAGTTGGAGTAAGGGTGAATAGAGGGAAGACTTTGGTGAAGAGAGTGTAGAGGTTTTTCGTGGACATCAGGTCTTCCAGCAGCGTAAGGAGGAAAAAATTAAACACAACATCCTCTTGAATTCAAATCTCAAAGAAACTGAAAGAAATTATAACAACACTATAATCAAACATCATCATAATACAGTTACAACAATTCATGTGAATCAGTCATTCATGAACTCTCTTAGTATTAGAGGCAAATAAGATGGAGCAAGAAAACTGACTTAGATTAACCAAGATGTCTCAAAAACAAATACATAACCAGAGAACCAGTGTTCTTCATAAAAATATTACAATAACAGGGAGCCTGGCTCAACCATTCCCCCTTAACAAAATATCAAAATGACTCCTATATACTCAGAAAAATTTGCCACCGCTAGCGGAGGCGTGCTTGAGTCATTACATTCAAGGCTTTACGTCTGCATGTTCTCTGGCAGACTGCGCATGCAGTCTTCTCTTAGACGCGAGCTTTTGTTAGACGCGAGCTTCTGTCGGACGGGACCAACAGAAGAGTCGACTTGCTGACAGTCCTTCTGGATTTCCATTTAAGTGGTGAGACAAGGTTTCACCAACCTTCCTCACCTTCATTAACTGATCCCTTGAGATCGGGACGAGGCTTAGTGCCTAGGGGGCGGCCACGCTTTGCTCTTGGATTGGACACTATATGAGCACGTGATTGCAGAGCCGTCAAAAGAGGTTTGAAATCACACCGCTTTTGGGACCACAATCCACCATCTTCTGCCATGTATCACTTTCGCCAAACCACAGTTTCAATTGCGGGACTGCTCAATAATTTTATCGATCGAGCAAGTTGCGTCCCCACAATGAAGCATGGCCGTTGATCTGGACGGGGTCTGTGATCTAGGCGCACCTGCTAGATTTAGCGCTACTACCAAGCTTAACTGCGTGCCAACTTTCGAATCCTCCAAACTGTGCCCTTGGGGGGGGGGGGGACGCTACTTTTGATGTTGAAAAATAATACCTCCCGGAGTGACAGATCTGATGATGCGTGGCAGTCTGGATTCAGATGGCCGAGATCTACTTCGGGACTTCGATGCTTTTCATGGCACTATACTTTGTGCACTTCTGAAACTCTGAATACCTAGGGGCCGCTAATTTGATCCTCATAGGGGATCTCCACCGTTGCAAAACTGAGCCCGCTTGTTTGTATTTTAATCTAGAAATGAGCTGTGGTGCATGCTACGCTTGGACGCTTCCTGTGAAGACCACGAACTTGGATGACCTGCTTCCCTTGACAACTATATGTGATAACATTTGGCTCCACATGGGATGACATTCTCCCTGCGAGCTGCTAAGAAAAAGTAGTTCCAGTTGCCTTCTGCATTGGGCTATGGAGTCTAGCTCAAAACACTTTGTTGAGGAATACAGGCTGATAAGTAAAAAAATAATGAAAAATAAACACACATGGGCTCCATAGGATCTTATTTATGTACAATCCTAAACTAATTGATTTTTACATGGTGGTAGCTGAAAGCAAACTTCCACGATAGCCTTTCAAATAACTTCCTGACTGGAAGACCATTTACTCTGTCAATTATCAATAACAGATAATGCAACCATGATAGCAGAACAATTACATTCTTTAGCTTCTCTCCAAAGGTTGAAGTTGAGATAAAGTTGGGCGGCTTCAATATATGAAGGAAATGCCACTCCAAATACTCGCTGACAGGCTCATAGAATGAGTGGCAAACTCCAGAAAATTTGTAATAGACAACTCGTTCTTCTCCACAGCTGCTCACACAGGGCTAAATATCTTTGGTAATCACAGGTGGGTGAATAGTCGATGCAAGATGATTGGCCCTGGGCGATGGTTTCTCATTGACATGCTCTAGACAGGAGGTAAATGACCCCTCTGGCTCTTCCTCTTCTCCTTCATGGATCTCCCAAGGATCAGATTCACAATCATAATAAACATGAACCATGGGAGAGCTTTGCTCTTCGTCATCTTTGCTAGGATATTCATCGCAAGTTGTTCATTCTTGGTCAGTATCCGAAATCACTTCTTCGTCATAAGTAGGGCTACCAAGAACATCTGTTTCGAGGACCAGAATATCCTCTGCCTCTTCATAAGAGAAGCAAGCACGATCTGCCTCCAAATTTTCCATTCTTACAGAAAGTGATTTTACCAATTCCATCAGCGCCTCCGGGGGATGTCCCTCATCCTCACAGCTTTCGCAAGAACGAACTATGTCCCGAACGCCATATCTATACTCCTCACAATAGTTATGACAGATTAACTCAGAGGAATAATACCTTTGACAGTGCTTATTAAAAGCTACATGAAACTGCTCCAGGGAGGAGATGCTAGCAGGGGGCAAGGATCGATACCACTCATTGGCATGGGCATCCCCGTCCAATGAGAACACAAACATCTTCATTAATACATCCTCAGATGTATCTCCCACTGATGCATGAGTTCATGAAACTCACGAAGATGTTGGGCAGAGTTGTCCTCTTTATGTTCTCTAAATATGGGCAAATAATCGCCCATTCATCCATAGTAGGGACAACATTAGGAAAACCAGAAACAACAAAAAAGTCAAAAGGAGCTAACCTTCAAGCCAAAATGGCTTCCATCTCAAACCAGTGGAGTTGCCAATCGATTCTTCAACCATGGAGTTGCCAGGTGAATGATACACAGTCTGAGTGTGTCTGGTCTTTGTTCACCATCAAAGACCAGATCTGATCGTTGTGTTCTCCCAGGGGGCTATAGCTGTAGCCAGAGGCAGCCACACTGAAATAGTGGAGTCGCCATAGTGGAGTCTCCCGGTGCAAGTGCAATCTTCAAAGGTTCTGATATCTGATGCACCTTTAGAATTAGAAGTTCATTGTCATTCTATCCCAGGGAAACGTCTTCAATTTGTTCCCCAGCAACGACGCCAGAAATGTTAGCACTAGAAGTCACCTTCAAATTGCATTGAAAGTAAGCCCAATACCCATCAGTTTATATGTCATAGTTGGTTTTAAAGAGGTCAAATGGGCTCAGAGTCAATGATAATAACGTTCTAACTCATAAATCTGAACTAGCATGCACAAGCATTTGAGGTCTGGAATCAACTTCAGTCAATAAGTTGGAGTAAGGGTGAATAGAGGGAAGACTTTGGTGAGGAGAGTGTAGAGTTCTACCATGGACATTAGGTCTTCCAACAACCTAAGGAGGAAAAACTTAAACACACGATCCTCTTGAATTCAAATCTCAAAGAAACTGAAAGAAATTATAACAACACTATAATCAAACATCATCATAATACAGTTACAACAATTCATGTGAATCAATCATTCATGAACTCTCTTAGTATCAGAGGCAAATAAGATGGAGCAAGAAAATTGACTTAGATTAACCAAGATGTCTAAAAAAAAAATACATAACCAAAGAACCAGTGTTCTTCATAAAAATATTACAATAGCAGGGAGCCTAGCTCAACCATTCCCCCTTAACAAAATATAAAAATGACTCCTATATACTCAGAAACATTCACTACCGCTAACGAAGGCATGCCTGAGTCATCACATTCAAGGCTTTATGTCTGCATGTTCTGTGGCAGACTACGCATGCAGTCTTCTATTAGACGCGAGCTTCCGTCGGACGGGACCAATAGAAGAGTTGGCTTGCTGACAGTCCTTCTGGCTTTCCATTTAAGTGGTGAGATGAGGTTTCACCAACCTTCCTCACCTTCATTAACTGAACCCTTGAGATTGGGACGAGGCTTAGTGCCTAGGGGGCAACCACGTGCTGCTCTCGGATTGGACACTATATGAGCACGTGATTGCAGGGGCATCAAAAGCGGTTTGAACTCACACCTCTTTTGGGCCCGCAATCCACCACCTTCTGCCACATATCACTTTCGCCAAACCATAGTTTCAATTGTGGGACCGCTCAATAATTTTATCGATCAAGCAAGTTGCGTCCCTGCAATGAAACATGGTCGTTGATCTGGATGCGGTTTGTGATCTGGGTGCACATGCTATATTTAGTGCTACTACCAAGCTTAACTGCCCGCCAACTTTAGAATCCGCCAAACTGTGCCCTAGGGGGGGGCACTACTTTTGATGTTGAACAATATTACCTCTCAGAGTGACAGATCTGATGACCCGTGGCAGTCTGGATTCAGATGTCCGAGATCTACTTCGGGACTTCGACGCTTTTCATGGTGCTATACTTCGTGCACTTTTGAAACTCTGAATACTCGGGGGCCGCTAATATAATCCTCACAAGGAATCTCCACCATCGCAAAACTGAGCCCGCCTGTTTGTATTTTAAGCCCGAAATGAGTTGCTCTGCATGCTGCGCTTGGACGCTTCTTGTGCAGACCACGAACTTGGACGACCTGCTTTCCTTGACAACTATATGTGATAACACCTTTGATAGAGTTTCCAAAGGAAATCTAATTAATAAAGGGATTAGGGAGAAGTAAATAGATAAGGGAAATCTTATAGAGTATTTCCACTACACATTTTTTCCAATAGAAAATTTGCTCAATTGTATTAGTGAATATAATTTTTTACATCTTCTCATCCAATCAGGAATTCCAGATAGAGACTTTCTAGGAAATAACTAAGATTTCAAAAGGTATTTTCGGATATATCAATTCTTACATTTCATAGCTGACCAATATTCCAAAAAGAAGGGCGCAAAAATGAAACCACAGTTCTACATCAGATGTGGAATAATTGACTACATATCCACATATAGTATGTGAAAAAATCCAAAAGGGAGAAAAACTTGGCCAAAAACAGAAAATATAACAGACTAGTACTAGAAAAGAAAGATGTGCCTCTTGGGACCTTCAGTTCCATTTACACACTTGTAATAGGTAATTCTGCCTTTAGGTTCCTGTAATGCTTGTTTTGATAGAAGGTCCACCTCCTTATTAAAATCCCTGTAGATGTGCTTGTTTTGATAGAAGGTCCGCCTCCTTATTAAAATACCTGTAGATGTGCTGGAAACTAATTTCATGAAAGTTTTTTTATTAATTCCATTATTCTGAGCTTCTAGCCTTCGATAACACTTGCTTGTAGCCTTCTTATTTTAGTAATCCAGTCAATAACTACCTTAGAATATCCCAAAACTTGGAGTTTTTGTAGAGCCAAATGTGTTTCCAGTGTAAGAGTTGCCCATACACCCAGTAGTTCTGCTTTTGTATTTGTCCCTTCCCCACAGTTATAAACCCATCTATACATTGATAAATCTGGCGTTTTGAAACACCCCCCCCCCACTCCACATTGTTTTCCATCTTCTTTTGCTACCCCATCAAAACATGTAAGAGTATGATCATCAAGATGAGAAATCAAACAAGCTCGTAATGGGAAACGTTTTTGTGGTGAAAAGTGCCTTTTATGTGAACCAAGAGTCTTGGTGACCACAGAGAGAATAAATGGAGAAGTATTCTCGAATTTTTTTGTGTTCCTTTCAATCCAAATAAACCAGCAGATAAGAGCAACTAGAATAGAGGAGATAGACTTGTTCTCTGTCCAATATTTAAAACATTCCGATAGAGAATTCCCTTCCCAAACACTTTTGTAATTCTGGATAGTTTTAATTCTTGCCCAGACCGATTTTGTGAAAGTGCAATGTATGAAGAGATGGCTAATATTTTCCATGTCTTGTTTGCATAATTGGCATCGGCTTGGGCCTTCCCAGCCTTTTTTTTGGTAGAATATCCCAACTTAATATTTTTTCCTCGACTTCCAACCAGATGAACAATTTGATTTTGAGTTGAATCTCCCATTTCCATATTTTTAGCCTCCATCCATCAAAACTCAGGAACCTATGGGTTGAAAGTAGTGCCAAATAAACATTTTTTACTGTAAGAGACCCAAATGTATCACCACCAGTCCACATCAGTTCATCGTCACGATTCTGAATGGAGGCTATTGTACCAATAAGAGCGATATGAAACGGATCCCATTTTGCAGCCAATTCACTAGTAATACCCAACTCGCTGCTCCTGAACCAATTAGCCGAAGAGGAATTTTGGTCCAGGTGCTCCCTAGCCTAGGAGAGTGTTGTAATATTTTTCCATCTTAAAAAAGATATAAGAGCTGGCGATAGAAATGATCTGTCTCCCAACCCCGAGATTTTGTCTCTATCGAGTGCAACAAGATGTCCCGTTCCCGATATCCAACTAAGCCAATGCATGATCAGGTGGACTGATTTAATAAGACTGTTCCAAATTATTGAAGCTGCTATTTGTTTGAAGGAAGCCAATCTAAGCCAATTAATGACAGTGGAGAAAAGAAGATATTTATCCTTAATAACACTGTTCCAAATTCCATCCCACGTTAAAAACGGCCAGAGTGTATTTGCGACCGAGGCTTTGCTGAAGTGGAAGATATTGAGAAATCCCCATCCACCACACTTCTTTGGTTTTGAAAGTGTTTCCCCCCTGCAGAGATGGTAATGATGTGTATCACTTTTACCATTCCAGAGAAAATTAAACATAATTTTCCTGATCTTGTTTAAAACTGAGCCGGGGATGGTCTCCAACGACATCCAATATACTGATTGACTCTCCAATTTCGATTTCATTAATATATATCGTCCACTCAAGGATAACCACCTATTGCACCAAATACCTATTTTTTTCTCCACCTTTGCCAACTACCAGTTCCAGTCTTCAACTTTGTGCAACCCCGTCTTTAGATAATAACCAAGATATTTGAAACCAATTGATAGATTTGTAAAAGTAAATGAGAGAATAGACTTGAAAGGGATTAAGTCCACTTCCGATAATCCCTCATATAGAACATTTGATTTTGTTTCATTTACCTAAAGACCCGAAGCTTTACAAAACAATTTAATAAGTCTATCAATTTCCAACCATTCTTGTAATGTGGCATAAGTCATGATTAAAATGTCATCCACAAAGAATAAGTGGAGAATTTTTATCATTCTGTAAACCTTTATACCTGCTAGTATTCCTTCCCCTTTGCTTTGTTTTAGTAATAAGATAAGACCTTCCATAACCAATATGAACAACAAGGGGGATAATAGACACCCTTGTCATAAACCTCGACCACTTCTACGAAATTTTGTAGCCTCTCCATTTAGTATAACAACAAAGGTTGAGGAAACGAAACAACTCATAATCCGGTTGGTCAACTGAATACCAAAGCCCACTTGTATTAAGATCAACCTTAACAAATCCTAGTCTATGCAATCATAATCTTTCTGAAGATCCAACTTCAGAACAAGTGATTTTAATTTCTTTTTTCTAATGCTATGGAGGCACTCATGCGCAGTTCCAATGGAATGTTGTATATGTCTTCCTTTCAAAAATCTCGGTTGCTCAACTAAAAGTGATATGGAGAGGATAGGTTTAATTCAATTTGCAATGATTTTTGAATTTAATTTGTAACAAAGATTACATAAGGAAATAGGTCTGAAATCCCCAAAAGTAACTGGCTTATTTGATTTAGGTATAAGGGATAAAAAAGTAGAATTAAGCCCCCCTGCAATGAAACCCTTCAATCTCGATTCCTCAAACATATCTAAGAGGTCATCCCATACCAAATCAAAGAAATGAGTGAAAAAATTGACTATCCAACCATCAGACCCTGGACTTTTATCTTTATTGAATAGATACAAAACCTCTTTCAGCTCACCCAAGTTGACTAGGCAATGTAGTGTGCTAGCTTCTTCTTCAGTAACCAGTCGGGAGAAAATACCCGTGACTCTGACTTGTTCTGTTGTTGAAGGAAGTTCTTGTTCATTGAAGAAAATTTTAAAGTAATTCACTGCCTCATCTTTTAATTTATCCTGACCAGTGTGCAATGTCCTAGTGGCATCTAAGATCTCCCAAACAAGTTTCTGGTTTCTCTTGTAACAGGCGAATTGGTGAAAAAAATTCGTGTTTTGGTCACTGTTTTTTATCCAAATCGCCCTGTTGTGTTGTCTCCACAATTCTTCTTTATCTTTTAATAAATTGTTTCTTTCTTGTTCCATGATACTAAGTTGTCTTTCCACTTCCGGAGATGAAGCACCTCCCGCCACTAGCAAAAGATTATCTTTATTATCTGCCTCCAACTTCTCTAGATTCAATAAGTTCCTGCAATTTATTTCCTTTACCTAGAGTTTTATGTGTGTCTTTAGGACTTTTAGTTTCCAGACTAATATTCATTGTCTACCACCTTTAGATAAAATTTTTGGATCGGTCCAGACCTTATGAACTAAGTCATTGAATTCCTTTTCAAGAAGCCACTGCGAATTTAATTTAAAAGGATAGGATTTGTAGATAGGGTTGATCTCCAATTGTAATAATACCAGAGCATGATCCGATACAAAGGGTTACTCCACCCATGACCTATATAGACCCACACTTGTTAACAAATCTTCAGAAATAAAAAACCTATGCAACCTCTTAGCAATTGAGCTTTTACTGGTTCGCCCATTTCTCCAGGTTGAGACTATCCTTTCTGGCTGAATATCAATTAACTTCTTGGATTGAAATAAGGTTTTGAAGAAACCCACCGGTGGTCCTGCCTGGGAACACCCTCCCCAGATCTCTCCCTTCGAGACAATTAAATTCAAATCGCCTGCAATAATCAAACTTTTATGAGATAATATACCACTATGTGCCACAATGTTCCAAAATGTTTTCCTCTCCGAACACAAACCATAGATATTAAGTAGAGTGAGCTCCCTTTTGCTAGAAATGCACTTTCCTGTCAACAAAATGCCACCACAAGATAGGTAAGGAACCAAATTGAAATTTTTTGGGTCCCAGATGACCAAAATACCTCCCGAATTACCAACCGAATTAACAACACATGATACCCAGGTGGGTCGAAAGAAATTCATAAAAGCTCTGGCTTTTTGTTCATGAACCAAGGTTTCTTGTAAGAAAAAAATGTTTGGATGTGTTATATCCAAAAGACGATGGACAGATTCCAATTTTAGGGTGCCCCCAATCCCTCTAAGATTTAAGGAGAGAAATATCATTATTTTTCCCTTGTCAGGGCTTTCATTGCTCTAAGTGCCCCACAATCAGTGGTAGGAGGACAGGTGTCATTTTGTAGGGAGGTTGAAACCGTAGATTTCTTCTGGGAACTCTTGGTTTTGATCGGAGAGTATTCAATACCCAGGCCCCTTGACCAAGCATACTCTTTTCTTACCCCCTCAACATTTGGACATGATGAACTGACCTCCCCACCCCTAGAGGATTTTCCATAAATTTTTTTTCCCAAGTAAACATGTAATGAAACAGAAGAGGTTGAGTCACAAATGAAAGGGATCATGGAATCCAGTACAACACTAAGAGTAATGTCATCTTCCTCTGGTTCATGACAACTAGGAAGAGATGTTGATTCATCAGACATAGGTAAAGTCAAAGGCGAAGAGGGATCCGACTGACTAAGATCAACAAGGCCTATGGGAGGGTCATACATGCTTTCTTTTTCAGTAGCTAGAGTGGGACATGTAGAAAAAACTAAGGATTCAACCATCGGTAACCCGATCGGAGGGGTAATCCTATCCACCTGTCGATCTAGCCCCACAAAGGCGGGTCCAGAAGGCTCCCTATCCACCTCAGAGAACACCCCATCTTTGATATTTGAAATTTTTAGTTAGCAAGAAGCATCCAATACATCCATTTCCCACAATATTAAAGTAGAAAAAAGACCAGGACAATGTAGTTTTAACTTACTCGAGAGAAACTCCACTGGCTCAGGTTGACTAGATACCTCCGATGAAATGTGAAAAGTATTGTTTCCAAAGGAATCTACTTTAGGGGAAGTGTCATGAAACTCTCTACGCACCTTTGTGTCTTTCGACACCTCATCTTCACCCCAACCATTACAGTCTATTCGAAGGTGTCCCATACTATGATAGAGGCTACACCTGAAAGGTATGCCGAGGTAATCAAGCCTCTAAAGTATCTTTCAACCTCTCCATTATATCTCTATAACCTCTGGAAGCCCACAATGGATGTCCATTTTGACCAAAATCCTCCCAACTTTTCTAGACGAAGCCGTAAGGGTCTTTCTATCCATCGTAATGTAAGTACCCAGTGAGTTTTCAATAGCCTTTAAGGAACCCTTGTTCCAGAGTTGGATGGGTAAACCAGGTAAGAGAACCCATAGATGGTATTGTTCAAATTATTCTGTCGCCGGGTCAAAGTAAACCCTTCACTGCTTCAAAATCAGGATATTGCCTCCCATCACCCACCGGTTTCCAAAAAGAATAGACAGATCTTCCGGTGCTTTGTAGATGAAACCTAACCAACCTTTGGTTAGGTACAATATCTCAGGAACATATCCTTCCACTAGGCACCAAGTTTTTTTCAACCCATACCGGGAGTGTGACCTTTCATAAATAGCTATAAGAAACTCTGCCAACCAACCCACACAAATCCATCCTATAGGTCTCCTCGAGACCTATGTCCGATGTTAGAAGCATTCTCATGATGAATTTGTTGGCCTTCTACTGCCTGTGTCTGCCCCCTGAAGAACCCAAAGGCTTCTTCACCTTTCTTTGTGAGTTGGGAAAGCCATCTTACATAAAACCTACTGTCGGACTACACACTGCCATTACCTTCTCCATAAGCCGAGAAAAATCAGACAACCCAGGAAGAAAACTGGAGATAATGGGTGAAATGTCTAACTTCCCTCTATTTGGTGTGGCAAGTTTAGTGGTCAAATTGCCTGAAGAATTAGTTAAGGAGATTGTATTGACTCCCAAGGAGTCTGCAGTGGTGAAAAGACCAGCCCTTTGCCAAAGAGCCTTGTCAGTTGCACCCATAAGTGCACTGACGTTGTCTTCTATGTCACCCTGCCAAGACATCGCCATAGATAAGCCACTTGGGATCCACTATGAAATTGCACGTCAGTGTAGTCAGTAGCGGACCAGTTTCCTAGAATAGAAATGGGAAGAATCTTTAATGGTATTGGGGTCCATTAAAATTTATTAAATGCAGTTTGACGGTAGTTAGTGGAAGCCCAAAATCTATAGTCTAAAAACACAGTCCACTAAAAAGGAGACGAGAAAGATAAGAGGGAAGACAACTAAAAATAACAAAGGGTAAGTCACCTACTAAATGGCGATAGATCAACAAAAAAAACTCCAGCTAAAGTAAAACATACCACCCTCCGCCAAACTGTAAGTCGAAGTAGACATAAAACATCAGCCCTGTTTCCAAGATTCGGCTCCCATTGTTCCTCTCTGGTTCTTCAAATAGGATGATGAAAGAGAGAGAGATCGATGTCTTCATTCCCACTACACACTTACAAACTCATAAATTTAGAAGATATATACACATAATCTTGTCTTATATTTCATAATAAAACATAGTACATGTGTTTTAACAGAGTTTGGTCTTTCTCCTCCTTATCACTGTTATCAATCGATGTATTTAGGCACAAATGCTTTTGATATTTATACAATTACATGTAAATTAGAACTAACAATTTTTAGACATCCAATCCCATACACAATATACTAAGGATAACCAAGATATTACAATATCAACTTCAAACAAATCGATGGACATACAAGATTACATAATTGACAATCTCGTAACAATTTCATGACTGAAGGCATGAAATCACACTATACTCGTGCACTACAAGAATTGGTTGAAGTGTTGACTAGGAATAACATTATTTTTGTTGGAGTTTTGGCTGATTTAGATAGTAGGTGTCTGTGTCTATGCATTTCTCCACAAAACCCATGTCTTCAAATAAGTTGTGAATCTCGACAAGTATCCTAATGATTGAGGCAGTTACAAGATCCCATAAAAAACATGGAATCGGAAAATTCATCTTGAATATCCACCCATATCCCCCCAAACTATTTCTTGTTTGAAAATCTTTTCGCGATACACTCAATTTGGGGCATTCGTCACAAAACCCATGTCTTGGATTTGCCAACTTCAGCTTCATTTGTTTGAAAATGCTGTGACAAAATTGCTTCTAGAAACATGATCCTACAAGAATTCTGGTAGTAAATATGTGCTACAATATTGATGCCTAACACTAGATTTGAACTTCATGAACCATCATTAGTAAAAACATTCCTTTACTTCTCTAATTCACTAAAGAGTAAGAGAAATCAACAAATCAAGCAATAAATACCTTGTATCTTGTATTGGCATTTTAACTTAAAAGCATAAGGAAGTATAACAAAGGGATAGGTAAGGATAGGTTAACATGGAAAAAAAGGAGT
>JASDQU010106350.1:0-21819 GCA_032191745.1 Picea mariana
ATAACCAGATCAAAGATCAACACACCGATGTTTTCACGTGGTAAAACCCCTACGGGGAAACATCCACGGCCCCAGCCAACGCGGCTACTTGGAGCAGTTTATTAATGCAAAGAAAAAGATTACAGAGAGATTTTACAAGAGGGTTTATCACAATCGATCATCGGCAAATGACCCTCCATGCTCTTTAAATAGATATCATGGACCAATTGGGTGTTAAGCCACGAATCAATGGCCGTTAAGATCGAGGAGAGTATGAATCGTCGGATCACTCTATGTCGGGAACATATCGTGACCGTCGGATTTCCTAACTACAAATGAATACTAATGCATACTAAAGAAACACACTTTTACCTAACGACATATTAGACCAAGTAGATCTTAACTAACTCCTAAGTGTCTAAATATCCTAACATTGATCAGGAGGAAGGAGGGTATTTTTTTGGGGTGTGGAAGGAGTGAGTCGAGACTTATCCTTCCCTTCAAATGAATGAAAATGAAGGTCCTAACACATCATGGGGACTTGGTCCTATATAGAAGTTGAACCATTAGTGTGACTCAACTAGGGGGAGATATCACAGGCACATTCGCTGGTGTCTATGTTCCAGAGTGTCCTGGAACCAAAGGAGTCGATCCCTCTTGATTTTGTTTCCTTCTCCAACTAAATTCCAACAACTATTGGTAATTTTTACACTCTCCAACACTTTTCCATCGAGATAAATCATTTGGATGGAAAAACACTATTTGTTATCTGGTCTTTGACCAACATAACTCATCTTGATCTTTACCACAATAGTTTCATAGTTGACTTTCAATTTTTTTTTTTTATTTCCAAAATTTAACATAGGGAAATAGAGTAACGAGATAGAGTTTAGCTGGCATGCATGCCACTCCCTCAGTCATGTTAAACAAAGAGTGATGTCTTGCTTGAAGTGCCATAGGTCGAGCCATTCTGGAATGCGCATAGTGCAATGAGGTTTATTATCCGAAAAATTGGTTGTTGGTACATGTTGTAATTGGTAGCCTACCACTCCCGATTCGACAATATTTGAACAACGAAATGTACACATCACTTTCATAAAACAAACTACAGTAGAAAAACCATGTAAATTGCAAAAATTATTTAGAAATCCAAACCATATAAATTGCAAAAATTATTCACTCTTCAAAAATCTTGCTTGAAGTGACTACATAGAGAGAACACACCGGATTTGATCAAGAATCACTTTAGAGAGAATAAGGTTTTATCATAGGGTAATTTATTATTTTGTATATACATAGTAGAAAACAAAAAATATATATCTATTTATGCTAATGTTAAGAGTATAAGTGCATTTTACACAAAACATATACTAAAACATGAGTGCAATATTCATGAGATTCACAATTACTGAGGGAAGGTGAAAAACAGAGAGTAGCAGACATAGACAACAATAAATGAGATTGAGAAAATAGTAAATGAGATTGACATGCTATCTCACCTCTTTAAATGCGAAAGGAAAACAAATAGGGACAACTGCTGAAAGAAGAAGCACAAGCATTTGTCCACTTGATCTGCCCTACTTTGACAATGAAATAGAGTCAGGATGAAGGATACCACAACTTCTAGATACACCTATTCACAAGTTTCTATTCATTCTATTCCTCGACATTATCTAGTATTCCCTTTCTTGGCCCACCCACCTATTTGGGAGAGAACTTGCACACACTGTAGGCATAGCATTACCCATCAACAATATAGGTACATTCCTTTGTAGCTAGAATATTTCACAGGCGCACAACTTACCATCTAATATACCCTTATGTTTATAGATGTTTGATTACGCATCTAATATTTCATAGGTGCACAACTTATAGCTCTAGTCAAGTTTTGTGAAAAGTTTTGGATTCAACTTATTCACTCTACTCCTTATTACCCTCAAGGTAATGGCTTGGCAAAATCTTCTAACAAAAGTCTAGTAAAGATCATCAAAAGAATGTTGGAGGATAACAAAAAGTTTTGGGATTCAAAGCTGAAGTTTTCTCTATGGGAAGATAGAGTAACCACCAAGAGATCAATTTGTGCTACTCCATTTCAGTTGGTTTATGGAACTGAGGCTATTTTTCCTTCTCAACTTGCATTACATGTGGAAAAGTTTCTTCAAGACCAACAAGGAGATCCAGATGATATGATCCGRAGGATGCACCAGCTAGTGGAAGTACATCATAACATACTAGGGAGCAACTCTTTGATAAAGCACATAGAAATCCGGAGAAGATCAAGAAATCTTTTGACAAGAAGGTAAAGAAAGAATATTTYCAGCTGGGAGACCTGGTGCTCAAATGGGATGCAAAAAGGAAAGACAAGGGTAAACATGGTAAATTTGAATCCTTGTGGATTGGTCCTTTCAAAATTTTTGAAGTTTCGAAAAATAACATTTTCAAATTACAGAGCTTAGAAGATACTGAATTTTCTGGTGGCCCAGTTAATGGGCATTTTCTGAAGAATTTTTTTTTCTTGAATCCATGAGTGACTTTCCTTTCATTCTAAATATTAGTTTTATCTTTTTTTGTTTGCTTTAAATTATGACCCCATATCCCTTGGATAAAGCACTGATGTTTCATGTTCTTGGTAGCTCACAAGGAGCATGCCATCCCCTATGGAGCCAAATGTCATCACATAGAATTGAAAGGGTCACAAATAATTTCAGTTTTGAATTTTAGTTGTATATTTTCATTAAATTTTAGGTTTTTATGTCCCTTTGCTATAGTCATTTTTCAAATTTTGATGTAAATAAGATAAGTTTAGTTTTGGCTTTGGTCTAGAGTCCTCGGGTTATGCCTTTCTATCATAACAAGTCAGATAAAGCTTCATGAGTCACATTTTTCAAATTCTCCATCATAACCCTGACATGTCACACCTCCATGCTATATGCAAGACCCCTCCTTTTGTCACCTTTCCCCATTTAGTTTTCAAATCTGTTTTGATTTGTACGTTGCCAACTCACTAGGAGAGTTCGCAACGCATTCAAAGGTACACCATGCATTCATTTCCATCATTGCATTTATGGATCGTGTCAAAGAATATGTTCATGTTTTCAGAGATGATATTTTAAACAAATGTCCATGGATCATGGCATAAAGATTTCTAACTGTTTTCTCCAAGTGTGCAAATCATATTTGAGCTCAGCGCTGTGAACCTGGTGCTATAGACAAGGCTACAAACTTGATGAAGAGGAGAGTTGGAGGTTGAGCTACTTGCATACATTCTCATTTAAATTTAATGACATCAACAACAGACACAAGTCCATTAGGTACTCCATGAATATTTATACGATGTCTAAAGGTTGAAGGAAATGTTTTTACTGGTTTCACCCCTCGACATTGCGAACTATGTTATTTTGTTGTTGACTACTTTCACATCCATTTCCTTTATGCTCTAAACCCTGCATATCAAACCTCATCATCTTTAACACCTCATCCATCCTTATTACTACTTATAATTCATTTTCTCTAGTATTTCTCAATGCTGCAAACCCCCTGTTTTGGTGCTGCAAACTCTCATTTATTGTGCTGCGAACCCCTTGTTCGAGTTTTGTTGAAATACTTCCTTTGCATACTTGACAAGATCAAATTCAAAGGAGTGACTCTACACCCTTTTCAGCTTGGATTTTTGGTTGATCATTGTCAGACTGGTGCTATTGGTAATGGATACTTGGAATTCATTAGTACTGTTATTAGGGGTGTGTCATACTTCCTCAATGGTAAATAATCTATGTGAAAAATTGTAGGTGGCACCGGGACCGAAGTTCTGACCACCTCCTCAACCTCCACATCTACTGGTTTCTTTGATTGTTCTTTGTAATGGCGGATGATCCTCCCATCCTCAATGGTGCCATTATCTCTGAATGCTGGACTGGTGGATGAGCTCTGTGTGTATGTTTAGGGTTCTTAATCTTTCTTTGGTAATTCATATATGTTTTATTCTTCTTGCATGCAACAATTCCTTAGAGTTTTCTTCCCTCTCATTGTTTTGTACATTCATGGAAATTATACCTGTCTCATCCCACCTTAACTCCCTTGTCCAATATGGCGTCGTAGTTGGTAACTTGGTAACTAAATTCTCCTTAATTTTCAAATCCTCCTTATGATACTCCTTTCGTACTGTTGATCTATTCGTTATTTCCAATAGGTTTTCTTATTTAAGTCTTATATGACAATTTTATGACCTGTCATGCCGACAGTCTAACTATCTTTTCCATACCGAACTTCTTTTAACGGTCTTGTTGTTGCTGACTTGCACAGTGGTTCTTTTCTCATCCAGTTGTATACTTCGCAATTGGGCCCATCCATATCGCGTCTCTGAACTTGGAACAGTTTTATCTTCTTGTGTGATGATCAATTCAATTGCACAAGTTCTGATACCTTGGTATTTCAACACTTTTGTTCTTTTTCCTATCGCTACTTTTCATTTCTTTTCTTTCCTTTTTTCTACTTTTTATTTGTTTTTTCTTGTTTTTATTGCTACTATGGTACACTTACTATAATACAGGGGTTCTGGCACAACCCAAATTATTTCTCAGACTTTCAATTTTCTCTATATAGTTTCAACCAACTTCCATTCACCATTGATTCCAGGATTCTTCCATCCAAGGTTTCCATCTGCACAACATCTATCTTAGTTATCTCGTAGATCACATAGGGACCTAACCAGTGCCTGTGAAACTTCCTTGGATGCTGAAGATACTTGTTGTCATAGAGTAGTACCAAAACACCAACTTAAAATCTCTTGGGTTTAATGAGCCGATCATGCCATGCCTTCTCTCTAGCTTTCTGAACCTTCTGATGGAATCCTACAATAAACCAATCCGCCTCCAGTTGAAATAACTGCGCCAACCTTTCCTCTATTGCACCAGTATCTGATATTTTAGTGATTTTCGCAATGCATAGGCTAGGTAGAATGAACTCCATCGACATCCCTGATTCTTGTTCATAGACCAACTAGAAAGGTGTCTTCCCTGTCAGCTTCTTACTTGTAGTTCTATAACCCCATAGTATTGGAGGGATGTATAAGTCCCAATCATCTCTCCCTACATTGCATATATTTGTCAATACATTATCCAAGATCTTATTAAAATCTTCCACTGTGCCATTGGCTTGTGGGTGATATTGTGTACTCTTTTGGTGATGAATCTAAAACTCCTCCGTTAATGTTGCAATGGTTCTGTTTAGAAAGTGTGTACCTTGATGTAATATGCAAAGAAATACAAAACTTGTGACTACATTCTTGAAAAGAAACTACACATCAGCCTTCACAGTACAATCAGTAACTAATGTTGCTTCTTCCCACCTGGTCAAGTACTTTGTCATAGTGATGATGTATCTTGCACCAGATCTCCTTGTTTGTGGATTGATCAGTCCTACAAAGTGAATGACCCACTTATTGAATGGTTTCAACGTAACTTGTGGGTTTAATGAAATTTCATATCTCCTATATGGTTTTCCCACTCTTTGACATGCGTCGCAGGATTGACAATGCTCCTTCACATCTTTGTGCAGTGTGTGCCACCAAAGCCCTGCGCATAAATATTCTTTGTCGTTTCTTTTCCTGCGTAATGTCCTCCAAAAATTTCATCACATGCTTCCTTCAATATAATCAACCTTTCATGCTATAGTACATAGCGCCTTAATATTCCATCTACCCCTAATTTATACAAGTTCCTGACAATTAACTGATAATCTGCTTCTTTCACTACCAATTTCTTTTTCTGTGCATCTGTCATTTCGGAGGGGGCTACACCTATATTTAGAAACTATGCATAATCATCCAACATAGCTATTGCAAATAAATATACATCTAGGAAATTACGATCTAAATTACCTACATCCTCTCCTATCAATATACATGAGAGATGATCTGGTCCTGCATTCAACTTCCCTAGTTTTACTATGACCTCAAAGTCATATTCCTGAAACAATAACAACCATCTGCATATTCTTCCTCCTAGCATAGGCTTACTGAATAATTAATTTAATGCAGAATGGTCTGTACAAATATTGAAGTGGGACCATAGTAAGTAATGTCTGAAATTATGTAGCGCATAGACCATTGCTAATCCTTCTCATTTTGTAGTGGTATAATTCTTCTCAGATATAGACAACTTCCTACTTGCAAACACAATTGGATGGTCGATGTCCCCTTCTCTTGATTGTGATAGTACTATGACCAATACTATGGACGATGCATCTAAATGTACATGGAACTCCTTGTTCCACTCTGGAAAGATCAAAATTGCTGCGGTCACCAGTTTCTACTTCAAAGTGTCCAATGCCTTCTGGCAGTCCTCATTCCAGTGAAACTTGGCTTTATTCTTTAGTAAATTTTCCATGGGTGTTGTAATCTGTGCATATCCTTTGATAAACTTCCTGAAATAACCTATATGAACCAAAGTTTTCCTCAGTTGTCTGACTGATGTTGAAGGCTCCAAATACAGAATTAATACGATCTTTGTTGGATCGACCAATAGTCCTTGTTTGCATACTACATTTCCTAGTAGAATTCCAAATGGTTCAAAAAATATACACATATTTAGGTTCAATGAGATCTGATACTGCCTGCATCGATCTAACATGAGCCGAAGAACTTCTATATGATCCCGCAGTAGACTAAACACCATCCAATCATCCAAGTAAACTTCCAAAAATTTATGGATGAACTCCTTGAATGTTGCCACTACTACTATAGAAAACAATGCAGGGGCATTCTTCAATCCAAATTCTATCATTGTGTATTGATAATTGCCCCACTCCATCAACAAAATGGTTTTGTGTATATCCTCCCGTGCAAATTTTATCTGATGGTACCCAAAGAATCCATCGGTAAAGGAATAAGTTTCTTGACCCCCTACATTATCCAATACTTCATCCGTGAATGGTGTTGGGAATGGATCATGTAAGCATGCATCATTCAATTTCCTTAGATATACATAGATCCTAATTTCTCCTGTCTTCTTGTCGTGTACCACCATTGTGATAATCCACTTAGATTCTTCTACTGGTTCAATGATTCCTACGTCTAACATCCTGTCTATTTCATCCTTGACCTTCTCCCTGTACCTCGGGTTCAACCTATAAGGTCTCTATCATATTGGCTTAGCTCTGGGTTTTAGTGGGATCTTCATCTCACCTAAGTCACCTTCTATCCCCTTCATCTCTGAGAATGTGGTTGGAAATAAATCCTGATATTACCATAATAAGTCTACAACCTTATGAATTGTCTCATCATTCCAATAATCTCCTATCTGTGAAAACTTAGGATTCTCCGTTGTCCTAATGTTGACCTTCTTTGTCTTTATGGGCTACATGTACGTGGTGGATGCAGGCTTTGTCCCTTATACTGTGCGTGTTCCTTTTGTCTCTGGTATTTGTACATTCTTGGGATCCTCTTCCTTGTATTCTTCCTTTGTTACATTATAACATTCCAATAGATTATGGAACATCATATTCAATTTGTGTACACTGCATAAGGGTACTACTTCCATCATTGTTATCACTAAAATTTCATCCACAAATGGTTACAGGAATCCAACAGCTTCAAACAGTTATGAGTTCACCCATGGACCAAAATTACCAAAAAAGCATTTCCAAAAGGTCCAAAACTATACAACCAGTGATAAAATTAAGGTGCGCTATGACTACATAGGGTGCGCGTGCACATGGGCCATCCAAAAACACAAAAAAAGTGCACATGCACTCGATGCGCGACTGTGGTCGCTAAAAGCCGTGCACACATGAGAAAGATGCATTTATGAGATTGGTCGGACTCCCACCCACTTTTGGTTCAGCTTCCAAGTTGATTTGACATCCAAATCTTAGATGGATCCGATTGGGTGGCTAGTCAAAGACCTAAAAATGCCCTAAACAACCCCTTTTCACACTATAAGTTGGTTGCACAATACCTCAAAGTGGTGCTATAAAACAAGGCCATGGGTGCACTACATTTTCAAGGAATTCATTTGCAAGGTTATGCTGCTGCTATTCTCTTGGGGAATCCTCTTTTCTCATCAAGAGCATACTAGCATCATTACATTTGGGCAATCCATGTCACCTCTTGAGTGGATTAGCTTGGGATTCTTTCACCATTTCTTTCAAAGTTGTAAGAAGAGATTAGTTGTGGGGGTCCAAGAGCCCTCCCTTGGAGGAAGAAGGGACCCAAAGTCCTCTTTCTTCTTGGTGTTTTCATTTCACTAATATAATCCTTTCCATTGGTGACATGAGTCTTATTGGGTTTTTTTTTTGTTCTTATGTCCTTATGCTCAATAGTTTAGTTGTTCTTTTATTTCTTAGTTTAATTCTTAGCTTAGTCTTTTATGTTTATTTTTCTAACCCTTCCCTTCACTGCTGTCTTCCTTAGCTAACCCAACTAAGCTTGTAAGCACCTCTGTTTTGCTCATTTAGGTGACAAAAGAGGTGCAACAGATTGGCGACTCCACTGGGGAAAGGTACCAATTTCCTACCCCATTTGGGTTTTTCTAGCTCTTCTTTTGGTTTATTTAACCTGTAGGTACCTTAACCGGCCCAAGCCGACCTGCAAAACATCCAATTCAAAGATGAATTGAGAGAATTCCATATGGAATTTTCTTCACGACTGTGTGTCAGGTGTGCGTGGGTTTATTGTCCCACAGTCGCGCATCGTGCACACGTGCACCAAAATTATTGTGTTTTTCTACGCACCTGTGCCCAAAAGTCTATTTCGGTTTGCGCACAGGTGCTCAATGCGCCTCTGTCTACTCTGAGACCCGCGCACCTGTGCAGAAAAATACACATTGTAAGCTTTTTTGTGATTTGGGGAAGGCCCCTAGCCTTCTTAAAAATGATTTCATGCATGTTGTAATCTGCACCACACTTAGTTCCCTCTCCATATAAAGGGATTAGTCAAAACACATAGGCAATTCGGGGGTTTAAAATCATTATTTCCTCTTTTGCTTTCATTTTTCCACATGGATGGCTTGCTTTGACTAAAAGTATAAGTTGGAATCATTTGTAATCACATAAAACTTGCATTGGGACCAGAAGTTGTATAAACATCGTTTAGTATTCTCTTCTCTCGCGCTTCAAAGCGACCTTGAGAATCAGAAAAAGGTTGTAGGAAAATTTCATCTCTCTTAAAAAGATTAAAACCTTTAGGAGAGGACAACAACCCCCTTAGGACTCCTCTTAGTTTATTTTTCAAACAAATCTCAAGATTGTAACGGGCCCATACATGCCCACATGCTACAAATATAGGATAGTGTTGAAATTTACTTTCTTAGATTAAATCACTAGGAAAGTTTAAAGGTTTTGTAATGGGCCCATACATGCCCACATGATCACAATCTAGGATAGTTTCAAAGCTTTCTTAGATTAAATCACAATAGGGAGTTAAAGGAATAGTAAAGGACCCACATGTCCACATGCTAGTTTTCTAGGGACTTTTGAATTACGCAAGGTTGTACCAAAGGAATTTAGTTAATTAGGTAATCAACACTTGTAAGGAACAAACAAAGTCCACATGCAACAAGGTGACACCTAATTCATTAAAACATTGGCACACTTTTCACTCATTCAAACACAAAAGTCACTTATCACTCACATAGTTTTCATCTCAAAATGTGGAGGTCAAAGTAAGTCTCCTCCAAAAGGATTCCGAAACACCCCACCCATTTTCTTGACGAAACTATCCACTCCCATTTAATTTCAATGAGATTGGCTCACACCCCTAATCTATCAAACAAATCACATCTAAAACTTTTCTAAAAACTCACTATGTTTTCCTCCATAGGAGGTGCCAAAAGAAATTTTTTAGTCTAGGTAGGATTTCGGGGATAGGCGGGAAATATATATGCTTCTTTTTCAAAATACTTTATGATGCACTTTTGATTACATTTGATTTAGATATATATCATGTAAAGTTCAAAAACTACAACAAAGGATCTTGTTTATTTATTACTCTCACCACAATTCGCACACATCCACTCAACTAGTTAGACATCATAGGGGGCCCACAGAACCCCCGCCGTTCCAGACGCTTGTTAAATTTTGCGCCTATTTTAGGGGGAGTTACTAGTCTTGCCAACTCATCGCCCCCCCTTCTCACACTCCTGTGAGTGCCACTGTCTTAGGATAATCTTTGTTTGGTTCCACCTTACTTGGGTCCACTTCCCAAGGGACACCGTCCACTTGCTCTCCTTTACACGGAAGTGGGGGGCCAACTTCCTCTCAAGGGGGAAGTACCAACCCACCTAGCCCCCCTCAAGGGTCAGGTTCACAGAACACTCACACCATGGTTGGAACTAATTCTCCGCCACCACTCCAGATGCCATATTTGGCCTCTCTTAACATACAAGATCTAAGCAAACTCACAAATGATCCTATATTACATGACCCCACATGGCCTGCAATGCCTACCAAACTACCTTGAGACATCACCAAGTTTGAAGGAAAGGCAGGGGATGACCCTACCAACCATGTCATGATGTTCCACTTATGGTTCTCTTCCAACAACATTATGAATGATTCCATTTGACTACGATTATTTCAACGCACGCTCACTGGCCCATCAGCCAAACGGTATGTAGATGAAAAATTAGGGTCCCATGCGACTTTTGAGTCCTTGACCAAAGCATTTTTTACCTTCTTCCAATTACCAATCCACCATGACAATGGTCTTGAACTACTCTCTAATTTTAAACAAACCTCATCCACACATATCACTGATCACATTCACGAGTGGCGTTGATGACGTAGTTTGTGCAAAGTCGAAACCACCAAACAACAGTGTCTTTATTGGTTTCTTAGATCACTTGTCTCTCTCCTCGGTAAAGATGTAGCTTCCACCTTCCCTCAATTAGAAGAAGAATCCATCAGTAAGGCTCAACAATACGACCTCATCTATTCAAAATCAAGGTACTTGTACACAGTACTTCTTGACCTCCCAAAACTAGTGCCATTCGGCCAAGACAAACTCGGGATGTCTCACTCAACAGATGGATTGATTGGTAATACCATGGATCACAGTCCACAACCCAAACAGCCATCGATGTATGGCACACCTCAATATCTGTTGGCATATGGGGAAACCTCTTATTACCCTCCACCCCCTTATCAACAACCATACCCTATTTCTCTTCCTCCACCCATCAGTGGGCCACCGCCGACACCCATAATACACCCACCTATCCAAACAAGTTTTGGTACTCCCTCTACCTCAGCTTATACTCTAAGTACTAGCGAAAGTGCCATGCCTTCCTATTTACCTTACAGATCATTACCCCCACAGAATCCATACTTTCCATTCCCTGGTCCTCCACAGCTCATGGCTCCCGCACACCGTCACGCTGGGGTGAATTTTGTTCAACCCTCTCCCCTTCAACAATATGAAAATTTTGAACAGCTGAATATGAAAAATCTGACCCATCAGTCGAATAATGCCAAAAAGAAAGGAAAAAATAGAAACAATAGCAACCCAGGTCAAGGCAGGAATCACCCCCAACAGAACCAACCTACTGGGGGCAACCAAAATCAAGGGAATCAGAACCCCTAGGGGGGAAATAACAATAGGCGTCAAGGGAAAAATAACAATAATATTCAAACCAACTTCCCTTGTGCCCTTTGCGGTGAGTTCGGTCATTATACTCATCATTGCCCCCAAATCGTTGATTTTAAATGGATGAAAGACTCAGGAAGTGTACCACATTCTCCAGCACCGCCTGCCCCTCAGCAGGGCTAACAACAATACGTACAACAACCACCCCCATCCGTGCTGCAAAACCCCATTCCACACCAGGTTGTGATGAACACCCAACGAGAGATACAGCCCACCCCATCACAGTTGGGACAGTATCTCAATCCAAACAATCCCGCAGATCGTACTATTCTCCTCACTAATGAGGAAGAAGTTCTTCTGCAAACACGTAGTCGTCAATACCGAGCACCCACCGAGTCTCCTCCCATTCCCCCAGAAACACTCCCAGCACCAACGGGACCCCCATTGGTGATTCCTCACCCTAACACGGACACACCTCTTCGCATCCCTCGCATCCCATTGCACAGGAATGTCCACAACATGCGGGCTAGGGTGACTCATAAATACAGTCTGGTCGATGACTAAGCACAATCCTTGGCCGCCATGTCAGTCTTAGAAGTCCTTCAAGCTTGTCCCACTCAGCGAAAATCATTAATTTCCGCCTTGGGGGAAGTCAACCCCACAGATACTCAACTCATCACATTTTACCTCGACAGTGGAGAACCTCGCCTCCCCACTCTCATCACTTTTCAAATCCCAGTGAAAATTCAGAACATTACTGTTCATCGGTGCATCATCGATGAAGGCGCATCCACATGCATCATGTCCAAGTCTGTATGGCAGAAACTTGCTTCCCCCAAAATCATACCATCTACCATTAACTTAAGAGCTTATGATGGATGACCATCTTCTCCTGAAGGGATCTTCCAAAATGTCCTTGTAGAACTCGGGGGCAAGACCATTCTTATTGACATTGAAGTTATCGATGCCCCACTCGATTACAATATCTTGTTCGGTCGTAGCTACATGTACGCTATGAAGGTAGTTGCCTCTTCTGTCTTTCGAACCATGATGTTCTCCCATAATGGGAAGATCATTACCATTGACCAAGTTTTACATTATGAGCCTAACCCTTCTTCCATCATCGATAACATTCTCCCTCTCATCCATACTAATCACGAAGCATACCCACTTATCGAAATGGGCCCTAGAATTTTCAAAGACCCATCATTGTTAGGAACTTACCATGGTGCGCCACCGCTCCTTCATCCTTCCAATTAGGTATGTGTCGTATCATCCAACAGAACTGACATTGAGAATACCTTTCTTCCCAGGGAGGCTTCTCTCATATCTGACGTCCCACTAGTCACAAAACCCCTCCCTCACAAGCATCCTGCGAACTCGTTGACTCCACAAGTTCACGATTTCACCTCTCCCTAAGGCCATATCCCAGTTTGGGAAATAGTTCCCCAAGCCATTACTCAAATCCCCTCCTTTTACCCTCCACCAGGCATACAAGATTTCCAAGTGGCCGAAACACTTACTCTCCCTAATATGGTGTTGGCAATCCTTGTTTGGTATTTACATCCACCAAAGATGGTTCCTCAACCATCCCTTCCCCCCAAACAGAAGGAATCCCAATGGTGATCCCCATACTCACTCCCACCATACCCTCTACACCCCCACTCACTAACCTCCCTGCCACAGCTGGGGGTAGGCAAAAGAAGAAGGAGCCCACAGCTCCACTCCCCCCACGCGTCCAACCTCCTTGCACGCTATGTGAGAAAGATGGACACCCAACCAACAAATTCCCATCTCTACCTGAGTTACGTAATCTAATTCAACTCAATCAAACACCATCACCGCTCATCACTATAGCAAGCATTGTTGCTATCTCCCCTAATACAAGTAGCAAAGGGGTGTGAACCAAATTCTCTTGTGCCATATGTTCCGAATATGGCCATTATACACACCATTTCCCAACACTACCTCAATTTTGGCAGACATTAGTCATAGTATGCCAAAGCTTCCAGCACGAACCCAGTCCAACTACATCATCCCCACCAAACATCACTGACATCCACTATGTCACGACTTCAGTCAATGAATGCATGAGGTGCCCTTGCTCTCTATGTGAATCCTTAGATCATTTTACATATCAATTTCCTATGATCATTAAATACAAGCAACGTCAAATGACCTTGATTCAAACCCCTGTACCCCCTATAGAATCGATGACTAACCTTACCTCATCACTAGAGACTCTTCATATCGTTTCTCCTAAACCAGAAGCACTCCCTATTCCTCCATGGTTCTTGGATGACTTATACGAGGATTTGCCCCCAAATCCCCACAATTCTCCCATTCATTTCCCTACGAAAATTTTACATCCAACTACCACTAGTACTCCTTGGTACCTCGATATTTGGTTTATGCCGAGTGAACCATCACAGTCTCATTGCGTCATTCTCCCTGCTTCTTCATCCTCAAAGGAAAACCACACGGTAACAGTCACCGATATCACTCTTTACGATCCCTTTTATTCCCACCAATTCCACTGTGACGAGGACATACTCGAAGAATTAAACACCCCCGACTACCCATGGGATGTGCTATACCACATAACACTCTTATTTCCATAGGAAGCCTTCATGCCTCCTAACCAACACCCCATATACGTAGTCGAAACCAAATATTTTATCCCATCAGGGCATATTGACTGGTTCAACAACCCCATTCCTGCCCCTGATGCTTTTGAAGAAGGCAACATGGCCAACATTTCCCCGACCATCAAAATCAATATTTCCATAAAAAATGGAGTCTTCGAGGAAATCACCATTGGCGCCGCATGAACTCCTCAAGAAATCATCACCTATAAAGCCCTCTTCTAAGAATATCAGGATATTTTTGCCTGGTCATACACAAAGATGCCTAGCCTTGATCCCCCTATTGTCGAACATCGCATATACACATGGCCTAATATCACACCGATTCACCAAAAACAACGACCGCTACACCCATCCAAAGTAGTGGCCATTAAAGATGAGATTGACAAATTACGCGTGGCTGGGTTCATCTACCCCATCGTCTATACCTCATGGGTTTCCAACCCTATACCCGTTAACAAAAAACAGGGCACTATCCATGTATGCACGGACTTTCGCAATCTTAATCACGCCTGTCCCAAAGACAACTTTCCAACGCCTTTCATCGATCAAATTATCGATGACTGCGTAGGCCACGAGGCTCTGTCCTTCATGGATGGTTTCTCTGGTTATAATCAAATCCAAATCCATCCAGCCGATCAATAAAAAACCTCAGTCACCACCCCTTGGGGTACTTTTTCATATCGTGTCATGCCTTTTGGCCTAAAGAACACTGGCGCAAATTTCCAACGGGCTATGACATACATTTTTCACGATCTATCTCATATCATCCTCGCATACTTGGACAACCTCACAACTCGATCCAAAAAATGTATCCAACATATTGATGATTTACGGATCATCTTCCAATGGTGTCGTCATTACAACATCCGCGTGAACCCCCTCAAGTGTGTATTCTACGTCACTGCAGGGCGCCTCAATATGTGGATAAGTGGATGATGTTCTGAATTTTCACTGGGATTTGAAAAGTGATGAGAGCGGGGAGGCAAGGTTCTTCGCTGTCGAGGTAAAATGTGATGAGTTGAGTATCTGTAGGTTTGACTGCCCCCAAGGTGGAAAGTAATGATTTCCACTGAGTGGGACAAGTTTGAAGGACTTCTAAGACTGACATGGCAGTTGGGGATTGTGCTAACTCATTGAACAGACTGTAATTATGAGCTTCCCTAGCCCACGAGTTGTGGACATTCCTGCGCAATGGGATGTGAGGGATGCGAAGAGGTGTGTCTATGTTAGGGCGAGGAATCACCAACGGGGGTCCCGTTGGTGTTGGTAGTGTTTCTGGGGGAATGGGAGGAGACTCGGTGGGTGCTCGGTATTGACGACTACGTGTTTGCAGAAAGACTTCTTCCTCACTGGTGAGGAGAATAGTACGATCTGCGGTATTGTTCGGATTGAGATACTGTCCCAACTGTGATGGGGTGGGCTGCATCTCCTGTTGGTTGTTCATCACACCTTGGTGTGGAATAGGGTTTTGCAGCACAACTGGGGGTGGTTGTTGCACATATTGTTGTGGGGATTGCTGAGGGGAAGGTGGTGTTGGAAGATGTGGTACACTTCTTGAGTCTTTCATCCGTTTAAAATCAGTGATTTGGGGGCAATGATGAGTATAATGACCAAACTCACCGCAAAGGGCACAAGGGAAGTTGGTTCGAAGATTATTGTTATTTTTCCCTTGATGCTTATTGTTATTGCCCCCCTAGGGGTTCTGAGTCCCTTGATTCTGGTTGCCCCCAGTAGGTTGGTTCTGTTGGGGGTGATTCCCGCCTTGACCTGGGTTGCTATTGTTCCTGTTTTTTCCTTTCTTTTTGGCATTATTCAACTAATGGGTCAGATTTTCCGTATTCAGTTGTTTAAAATTTTGATATTGATGAAGGGGAGAGGGTTGAACAAAATTCACCCCAGTGTGAGGGTGTGGGGGAGCCATGGGCTGTGGAGGACCAGGAAATGGAAAGTATGGATTGTGTGGGGGTAATGATCCGTAAGGTACATAGGAAGGCATGGCGCTTTCGTTAGTACTTAGAGTATAAGCTGAGGTAGAGGGAGTACCAAAACTTGTTTGGATAGGTGGGTGTATTGTGGGTGTCGACGGTGGCCCACTGATGGGTGGAGGAAGAGAAACTGGGTATGGTTGTTGATAAGGGGGTGGAGGGTAATAAGAGGTTGCCTCATATGCCGACGGATATTGAGGTGTGCCATACATTGGTGGTTGTTTGGGTTTTGGACTGTGGTGCATGGTATTACCAATCAATCCGTCTGTTGAGTGAGACATCCTGGGTTTGTCTTGGCCGAATGGCACTGGTTTTGGGAGGTCAGGAAGTACTGTGTACAAGTACCCTGATTGTGAATAGATGAGTTCATATTGTTGAGCCTTACTGATGGCTTCTTCTTCTGATTAAGGGAAGGTGGAAGCTACATATTTACCGAGGAGAGGGAGAAGTGATCTGAGAAACCAGTCAAGACACTGTTGTTTGGTGGTTTTGGCTTCGCACAAACTACGTCGTCGACGCCACTCGTGAATGTGTTCAGTGATATGTGTGGCTAAGGTTTGTTTAAAATTAGAGAGTAGTTCAAGACCATTGTCATGGCAGATTGGTAATTGGAAGAAGGTAAAAAATGCTTTGGCCAAGGACTTGAAAGTCGCATGGGACCCCGATTTTTTGTCTACATACCATTTGGTTGATGGGCCAGTGAGGGTGTGTAAATAATCGTAGTCGGATGGAATCATCTATAATGTTGTTGGAAGATCACCATAAGTGGAATGTCATGACATGGTTGGCAGGGTCATCCCCTGCCTTTCCTTCAAACTTGGGGATGTATGAAGGTAGTTTGGTAGGCATTGCAAGCCATGTGAGGTCATGCAATATAGGATCATTTGTGAGTTTGCTTAGATCTGGTATGTTAAGAGAGGCCAAATATGGCATCTGGAGTGGTGGCGGAGAATTAGTTCTAGCCATGGTGTGAGTGTTTTGTGAACCTTACCCTTGAGGGGGGCTAGGTGGGTTGGTACTTCTCCCTTGAGAGGAAGTTGGCCCCCCGCTTCCATGTAAAGGAAAGCGAGTGGACGGTGGCCCTTGGGAAGTGGACCCAAGTAAGGTGGAACCAAGCAAAGTTGATCCTAAGACAGTGGCACTCACAGGASTGTGAGAAGGTGGGGCTGATGAGTTGGCAAGATTAGTAACTCCCCCTAAAATAGGAGGGTGATTTAGMAAGCATCTGGAATGATTGGGGTTCTGTGGGTCCCCTATGATGTTTGACTAGTTGAGTGGATGTGTGCGAATTGTGGTGAGAGTAATAAATAAACAAGAGCCTTTGTTGCAATTTTTGAACTTTACAKGATATATATCTAAATCAAATGTAATCAGAAGTGCATCATAAAGTATTTTGAAAAAGAAGCATATATATTTATCACCTATCCCCGAAATCCTACCTAGACTAAAAATTTTCTTTTGGCACCTCTTGTGGAGGAAAACTTAGTGAGTTTTTAGAAAAAATTTAGATGTGATTTGTTTGAGAGATTGGGGGTGTGAGCCAATCTTGTTGAAATTAAATGGAAGTGGATAGTTTCGTCAAGAAAATGGGTGGGGTGTTTCAGAATCCTTTTGGAGGAGACTTACTTTGACCTCCACGTTTCGAGATGAAAACTATGTGAGTGATAAGTGACTTTTGTGTGTGAATGAGTGAAAAGTGTGCCAATGTTTTAATGAATTAGGTGTCACCTTTCTGCATGTGGACTTCACTTGGTCCTTACAAGTGTTGATTACCTAATTAACTAAATGCCTTTGTACAACCTTGCATAAATCAAAAGTCCCTAGGAAACTAGCATGTGCACATGTGGGTCCTTTACTATTCCTTTAACTCCCTATTGTGATTTAATCTAAGAAAGCTTTGAAACTATCCTAGATTGTGATCATGTGGGCATGTATGGGCCCATTACAAAACCTTTAAACTTCCCTAGTGATTTAATCTAAGAAAGTAAATTTCAACACTATCCTATATTTGTAGCATGTGGGCATGTATGGTCCCATTACAATCTTGAGATGTGTTTGAAAAATAAACTAAGAGGAGTCCCGAGGGGGTTGTTGTCCTCTTCTAAAGGTTTTAGTCTTTTTAAAGGAGATGAAATTGTCCTACAACCTTTTTCTGATTCTCAAGGTCGCTTTGAAGCACGAGAGAAGAGCATACTAAATGATGTTTATCCAACTTTTGGTCCCAATGCAAGTTTTACGTGATTTCAAATGATTCCAACTTATACTTTTAGTCAAAGCAAGTCATCCATGTGGAAAAATGAAAGAAAAAAAGGAAATAATGATTTTAAACCCCTAAGTGCCTATGTGTTTTGACTAATCCCTTTTTATGGAGAGGGAACTAAGTCTAGTTCAGATTACAACATGCATGAAATCATTTTTAAGAAGGCTAGGGGCCTTCTCCAAATCACAAAAAATATTATAATGTGTATTTTTCTGCACAGGTGCGCGAGTATCAGAGTAGACAGAGGCGCACTGAGTGCTTGTGTGCAAACCGAAACAGAATTTTGGGCGCAGGTGCATAGAACAACACAGTAATTTTGGCACACATGCACACGATGCACGACCGTGGGCCAATAAACCCGTGCACACCTGACACACGACCATGAAGAAAATTTCGGATGGAATTCTCTCAATTCATATTTTAATTGGATCTTTTGCAGGTCGTCTTGGGCCGGTTAAGGTACCTACAGGTTAAATAAACCAAAAGAAGAGCTAGAAAAACCCAAATGGGGTAGGAAATTGATACCTTTCCCTAGTGGAGTCGCCAATCTGTTGCACCTCTTTTGTCACCTAAATGAGCAAAACAAAGGTTCTTACAAGCTTAGTTGGGTTAGCTAAGCAAGACAACAGTGAAGGAAAGGGTTAGGAAAAGAAACATAAAATACTAAGCTAATAATTAAACTAAGAAATGAAAGAAAAACTAAACTATTGAGCATAAGGACATAAGAACCAAAAAAAACCAATAAGACTAATGTCACCAATGGCAAGGATTATATTAGTGAAAAGAAAACACCAAGAAGAAAGAGGACTCTGGGTCCCTTCTTCCTCCAAGGGAGGGCTCTTGGACCCCCACAACTAAGCTCTTCTTACAASTTTGAAAGAAATGTTGAAATAATCCCAAGTGAATCCACTCAAGAGGTGAGATGGATTGCCCAAATGTAATGATGCTAGTATGCTCTTGATGAGAAAAGAGGATTCCCCAAGAGAATAGTAGCAACATAACCTTGCAAATGAATTCCTTGAAAATGTAGTGCACCCATGGYCTTGTTTTATAGCACCACTTTGAGGTATTGTGAAACCAACTTATACTGTGAAAAGGGGTTGTTTAGGGAATTTTTAGGTCTTTGACCAGCCACCCAGTCAGATCCAGCTGAGATTTGGATGTCAAATCAACTTGGAAGCTAAATCGGAAGTGGGTGGGAGGCTGACCAATATCATAAATGTGCTGTTCTCAGGTGTGCACGGCTTTTAGTGACCACAGTCGCGCATCGTGCGCATGTGCACTTTTCGTGCGTTTCTGTATGGCGCATGTGCGCGCACGCCCTGTGTAGTCATAATGCACCTTAATTTTATCACTGGTTGTATAGTTTTGGACCTTTTGGAAATGTTCTTCTGGTAATTTTGGTCCATGGGTGAACTCATAATTGTTTGAAGCTGTTGGATCATGTAACCATTTGTGGACGAAATTTCAGTGATAACAATCATCTCTACTGGCGAGAAGATATTTGTTCAAATGGTATGTAGTTATACATGTATGGAGGGAGCTTCATGTTCAAATGTGAACGTGATTTCAAATCTCCATACCAATTCTTCTCATTCTGTTGTCTCCTTGCACATATCCATTTCTAAATATCAATTCTTAGAGACTATGTCCAACTTGTGTATGAATCTTTGCATCCACTCTGTTTCTAATACTAAGCGCCATAAAGACCTACATCTTTCCAAGTGACCCACCGGGTCGCTCTCCTGTGTATTTCCGTGAAAATTCTTATTCCTTTGGGCCAAACCATATCTACATAAGTCTATTGCACTGTGCCCATTCCTTCATTCCCATTTTGTGCGCAGACCCCCAATTAGATGGCGTTTCCTTTAAGAAGACATCCAATGCCAACAACCTCTACTATTTGGGTACATGTAACTAAAATGATTTTATAAACATACCAATCTCAGTTAGTCCATCGTACCTGGGTGGGTCACATAGCTTCATTCCAATCCAACGCAAGGATCCATTTATACATACACATTGTCTAGTTGACACTTCATGCATCCTCTGCTGCCAATTCTCTAGACTAGCTTCTGAATCTGATGCAATCGAACTCATACTTCTGCAATTGAGCACACCATCCATTGTCAATTCGACATAGTCCTCCATCCACATAGTTAGATTATATAAGTTTTAAATATCATTCCTTCTTGCTGACTCTCTGTATCTCTTCCCTTCTGATGGGTCCAAAGGTGCAGTAACTTTCAGATCCCCAGCCTCAAATATCATTTCCTGTCTTTTCAAGTTAATACTTTCCTAGTTCTTGAAGGCCCATTCCAGTCCCATTAGTGATGGGTATGGTTAAATATCATCTACTATCTCAATAAATTCAAAGTATGCCTTGCTACGCACACCATCTATGTTCATAGGTACAACCATCAATCGACCAATCGAGACTATCTTATGCTGGTTTGCGAGCCTTAATTGAACAAGACACCATATTAGCTCAGGTTCTCCCATCATCTCCCATGTCTACTTAGGTATCACATTCACATCAAATCCTAAGTCCAAAATAATATTATCCACATTGTACTCTCCAATCTACGTATTCAACCTAAATTCTTCGTTGGCTCTCTTTCTGTGCAATACCTAGTTTACCATTCTCTATCCTTTTTTGCATTGATCAATCATGTCATATAAATTACTTAGTGTAGTCCTATATTCCATTAGTTATACAAAAATATTTAAGAATTTTGTTAGTGTACTTACCTACACCATTGGATTCTCTGACACAACTTGACCTCCTATTCGAGGAAGTGATGATGTTGATGCTCCCTCATGCAATCCAAGTATTTATTTTATATATTTATGATATGTCTCTTTCTCCTGTTGTGGATTGAAGGGGAGTATAGGCCCTGGTGAATTCCATACACACTGCCCAGGATGATTTCCTTGATCATTTTTTTTTTCTAGCTCCTCCACACATAATAACTGACATGGTTGGTCCTTCATTGCGTCTTTCAGCTGATATCATCTGCACATTCTGATTCTGATTCTAAGTTGGGATTCCTCTGGCCTGCCATTTTGAAACTAGTTGGGGACAGTCTTCTATTGCGTGATCTAGTGCTCTGCAATATGTGCACATGGTACATGAATTATGGAAATCCCAAGCCAAGTGTCCAAGTTGATTACAATTATAACAGATAATCGATCATTGTCCTCCTCTACCAAAAGTCCCTCTACCTCAGCCTTTGCCAAAGTTTCCTTTGTTCCCCTGATTTAAACCTCTCTGACTATTATACTGTGCACCACTCTCATCTACATTGGTATTCTCTTCCCGGATCCTATACATATCCGATGTGCGCTCCCTCAATAGGCCAAATG
>JASDQU010106350.1:26830-72726 GCA_032191745.1 Picea mariana
TTGACATAGTGCAAACAGGGGGCTAAGTGAAACTTCAGGTTTTCCTCTATTCTTTGCAGCTTCTTTTTCGAGTAGGTTCTAGGTCTGGGATCTAGAGTGGAGATCCTTCCTAGGGGACCACGTGATCCAGCCATGGCATGGTGGATCGAAGTCATGAGATGACAGGGGGGAGGTAGGGTGTCGACACCCTACAACGATTATTTTTTCTTCTGTTGGCGGAGACAAATCATTGCTCTAGACGACTATCCCTATGTAGGGATCGATTTTAGAGGAGACCCAAATATGGAACTTCCACCAGGGGTCGCCTATGGAACCATAGGTAAAAAGTTTTTACATATTTCATTTTTTTGTATTTAAGGAAACAAAAATATTTTTGGATGGTGTTTTAAATATTAACTAGATATTTGTGCAATCGCATACGTGGGTCCACGATGGCCAGAGGCATTCCTTCAACATAGATGTAGGAACCGAGGAGATGAGGTGGTGGGAGGATAAGTGGAGAGGTCCTATAGAACGTGCAGGGTAACCTGTCTCATTTAACACAGAGGATTCCTATGGTTCAGGTAGAGGATCTACCTGAAGCCATGCAACGACAGGTGGTTTGTGTACCTAGAGCATGGGTACGGCTCTTTCGGCATCTCGCAAACCCCATGGTTTTCTATCATGATTCACATCTGATGCCACAGGCGTAGATGTCTTGGGATATGTATATCGAATGTATATGTATTTTGAGGGTTTTAGCCCCAATTTTTGTAATATAAACACCATAATTTTGAAATATATAAAAAGGGATCTTCGGCTTTACTTATATCTTACAATGTGTACATTGAGTTAATGGTTTTCTTTGCTTTATTAATGTGACAAATGCCAATCTAGGACATAGTTAGCATAGGCATCAAATACATGATTAGAACTCCTAGGAATGTGATAATATGTAATAAAATCAAATTGTCTCTCTAAAAGACGTACCCATAGGAATCAACGGAGTAAAGTAGGATCACACATGTGGTAACAACCGTTCAACTGATATACTACTAACTAGGAATCGAGGTGAACTTCTAAAGAGTGAATACCATGAGAGATAGAATTGCGCAAAAGTTCTATGATGATGCTATATTCGACCATGTTATTCATGGATGGCCCTAGGAATGCGCCACCTGAAGATACCAGCAAACCTTCGGGTGAGTAAACCACCCAAGTGGCAGAAGCCAAGTTCCGTGTATGACGATTGACTCCATATGCGAATCCTAGGTAGACCGAAGACTCTGTTGACATATGCCAACAAATGGAAAATGTGATAAGCAAGCTAAAGATAAAAGAAAAGGAAAAAAAAGATGTATATACACTACGTTTACATTAGTATACAAAGAGTTCCGCCCAAGCCTAGGGATCAAGCATAGTACCTTTTCAAGTAGGGCCCATTTCTGGGCTCGGCCAACTTATTCCCTTCATAATATTCCAACTCATAGGCTCCTTTTTCTAGGACCCGTCGCACGATGTAAGGACCGTGCCACATGGGTTTAAACTTGCCTGCCACTATATATTCTTTGGCTTGATCATACAAGAGGACCAAGTCACCCTCAACATACAACTTGGGACAGAAAGACTTGTCGTACTGAACCTTAACACATTTCTTGTTTTCCTCGATAGTCGTAAAGGTATCCCAACGCTGCTCGTCAAGACTCTCTAGGTGCACAAGGCGTCGCTCTAAATCCGAAGTGTTAGGTAGGAGATCGACTGCCAACTTGAGAGAAGGGATTTCACATTCAATGGGAAGGATCAACTCCACACCATGCACTAACTGAAAAGGGGAAAAATCGGTGGCATTCTTAATCGAGGTTCAGTGTGCCCAAAGCGTGGGTTATAGCATGATGTGCCAATTGGAGTTACTCCGACTGACATTTTTTTGCAAAATGGTCTTGAGAGACTTGTTGACGGCCTCTACTTATCCATTATCCTTGGGGTAGTAAGGGGATGAATGATCATGTCTAAACCCCAACTTAGATGCTAGTTCTACCATCATTTCATTCTGAAAGTGACTGCCATGATCAGTGACAACCTCACTCGGCATACCGAACCGGGTGATAATTTGGTTGAACACGAAGAAGGCTACAGTCTTCCCATCAAATTTTATGGTAGGCATGGTCTTGACCCACATAGTGAAGTAGTCGATGGCCATGATAATATGTTGGTTCCCCCCAGCCGAAGTTGGGTTGCAATCGACGAAATCTACCCCCCACTTGGTGAAGGGACTGACGATAATGACTGGGTGAAGGGTGATTGGATACAAGCTCATTTTCCAAGTGAAAACCTAGCAGGGGTGACACTTCTTAACCGCTTTGATACAATCTTTAAATATAGTGGGCCAAAAATAACTGGCTCGTAGGATTTTTTGGGCTGTCGCAAGCCCGGATAGGTGACCACCACAAGCCCCTTTGTGGTAATCGTTTAGGACTGACTCGACTTCCTCGTGAATTAATAAATGATGCAATATATTATCTATTCCTCAGCGATATAAAGTGTCGTCGACGATGGTATATTTTTGGCTTGATATCCAACACACCATCGATCATCTCGCGAGAGATGCTAAGTGAAATTCAAGGTTTGAAGATATAAAAAAATGTCTCCATACCAGGGGTCGGACGACGAGACAAGAAAAATGTGTTCTTATGCAAATGAATCGACATGGATAACATCCTCCTCTAATCGTGGAAAATCAGATATTAACTCCACAAAAACTATTGATTTCTTGGACTTGGCTGAAGCAAAGTCGAGATCAAAATCTTGTAGGATGCCAATCCATTTATTATATTTTCTACCTATGATACGCCCAGTGAGGACGTATTGAAACAGATTGACATCAACAACCATAGTAGTTTTGCAAAGAAATATATAGTGACGTAAACGTTGGACTGCATGAACGATAGCCAAAGCTCGCTTTTCAACATGAGAGTAATTAAGCTGAGGGTCGACTAGATTTCGACTAAATAGTAGATGACATGCCCATGGAGCTCATCCTCCTCCTAAACTAGAACCATACCAATCGTCTCAACAGACGCGACAATATACAACAAGTAATCTCTACTGTAATGAGGGGATTTTAGCAGAGGGGTCGATACCAAGGCATTCTTCAAAGTGTTGAAAGAATCCTTGGCTCGCTCATACCAGATAAAAGGAGTGTCTTTCTTCAAGAGGCACATGAAACCCTTAGTGATATTGGCATAGTTCACTATGAAACGACGTAGAAAGTTAGCTTTCCCCTGTAAACCTTGAAGTTGTCTAATTGTGTGCGGGGGAGGCAACTGAAGTATTTCCTCAACCTTAAGAGGATCTACCATGATCCTGATCTCAGAAACTAGAAATCCTAAGAGACAACCAAACTTAACGCAAAAGATGCATTTATGAGGTTTCAACTAGATTCTATAGTAATGAAATCTTTCAAAAACTACTCGAAGGTGTATAACATGATCCACTGTCTTGCAAGAGTGAGCAACAAGATCATCAAGGTAGGTTTCGACTATGTGCTTGAGATCATGAAAATCGAAAGTCATGGCACGTTGGAAGGTTGCTCCGACATTTTTAAGGATGAAAGGCATTTTCTGGTATGAAAAAGTACCCCAAGGACATATAAATTCCATCTTGTGTTGGTCCTTAGGTTTGATCTGGATTTCGTTATATCCTAAAAATCCATCCATAAAATAAAATATATGGATTCCCGCACACTCATCAAGAATCTGATCAATGAAAGGCGTGGGGAAGTTATCTTTAGGACAAGCCTTATTCAGGTCGCAAAAGTCCATACACACACGGATGGTTCTTTTCTTTTTATTCACGGGAACAGGGTTGGACACCCATTCAATCAAGGGAACTGGGTAGATGAAGCCAACATTAAGTAGCTTCTCCACCTTCGCCTTAATAGCAGGGGCCTTCCTAGGATTTACAGCTCTAAGACATTGTCAAACAGATTTAGCATCTTGATAAGTCCTAATCTCATGTTCGACGATACGGGGGTCGATCCCTGACATCTCTTCGTATGACCAAGCGAATACATCTTGAAATTCTTTGAAGAGATTGGTGTAGATCAGAATTTCTTCTGGTGAACAATCCACACCTATATTTACATTCTCAATCTTTCCAGGGGTACGAGAGATATTGATCGAAACGGTAGGAGAAATACTTTCCATATTTCCCTCAGCATAAATGTCATGCATATCAAGTGGAACTACGGTGTGAATGACTATCTCACTCAAGGTTGACCGAAAATCATCTTGCTTAATTCTTTTGAGACTTGGGAGAAAATAAGATCGATGATGCATATCATCCCAAGGTCTCTCGGAACCATTCATGGCTTCGAGCATGACTTTTTCCAAAGGAAAAGTCTCATCTAGGAAATCATGCAAGCAGGATGACAAGGTGGCCCATACAGTCATGAGAAAAAGATCCTCCTCGTCTGTCATCGAGGTAACAGGATCGGGATTAGCAGAAGAGTCTTGAAAAACTTGATACTCAATATTCGCTACCGATAGTGGCATAGCCATGCCAGCATGCAACTGTCCTTCACTTGAAAAAGTAGGAGAAGGTAGGGTCCATGGATCACTAAAATAGGAAGTGCGGAAAGGTATGGACCTCCCAGTTGAAGCAAGCCTACTGGACATGGCGTAAACGTGGTAAATCAGTGCCGAGAAGTCGAAGGTACCCATGAGGAAAGAATACATTCCGACATCGATATTCTCAGTTGTCGGCTGAGAATTGTCGATCACAGGGATCGACGGTCCGACAGATGCATTAGGACTAGAGTACACAAAGGATAATTGGTTGATAGTCATGATATCCTCTTGATGAGGGAAACAAAGTATACAAAAAAAGAACAATACGACAACGACCATAGCATAGGTCCAATTGTGACCTAGTAACAAATTATAATCGAGAGGTGCATCAACTACCTCTACTTGCACCTCTACCGTCTTCCCACCTAACTGTACCAGAAAGGCAGGGTGAATATCATGAGGGCAGAAGGAATGACCGCCAAATGCAGTCAACATGTTTGACGACTTGGAAAGGGTCTGAGAATCGAGAGATTTCCAACAGACCAGGGACATCACGCAGGTGGCAACACCTTCATCAATGACTTCTCGTTTGATAGTATACTTGGAATACTCCACGTGGATTTGGAAATCCAAATGGTAGGGTAAGTGAGGCTTCACATCCATGACATCAAACTTGATGAGTTTCGAGCTACTAGTCTCTAGAGCTCCTAAGGCAGAGACCAAGGCATTCCTCTATGATGGACACATTTGGAGTACCTCCAAAGCTGACATCGCACAAGGTGTTTGGCCCAGATCCTTAATGATAGAGTAGTTCTGGGTGGCTCTAGCATTACGGTTGTGAGTAGAGCCCTTGAGTACTCCTTTCAGAATATGGGGCGATGGCTCTGATTTCTCAATCTGTAGGTTCGTCTCCGGAGGGGGAGGAGGAGCTTCTAGGTCGGTACTATCTTTTGAAGAGCTATAATCTCAAGAACGGGTGGCTACATTGATTTTTGTGTCGACCATATTGATACAAACACGGTCGCCATCTTGCGACGGTGGGTTTTGACCTCCACCAGGCGCATATTCAGCGTTCGAAGAGCTCGAGGTGAAGTGTTTATTGTGTGGGAATGGATTCCTCAGCACAACAGGCAGTAGGTTTAAATGTCTCACATCCTTTATGAGTTTGGGGCATAAATGTGTAAGGTGGTCATCGATACAAATTTTACAAGGAAACTTCACCTTACGTTTCTCTTTCTTTCCCTCTCCAGCGTTACCATTTTTCTTCCCATTATTATCTTTGTCCTTGGGTTTGTTACCATTTTTCCCACCCTTACAGTTGTTTCGACCTTTCCTTTTATTCCCATCTAGTTTCTAGTCGCCATTTGGGGTTTTCAACGATTGCATAGAATGTACATCCACCGACTGGGTGGGTTTGGAGGATCCTGATAAAGCTAACCCTCTAGTAGACTTCGTTGCCGAGTCTACGGGATTTACATTGGTGGACCCTACAATGCCATCGGAAGGAGGTCCAGGTTTTTACCTAGGATCGTAATTTGACCGTGGTGCTTCTGGAAGGAGGTGATATAACATCCCAGACTGAGAATATATTAAATCTAATTGCTGGGCTCTAAAGCTAGCTTCTTCCTCGTTGTTGACCCCGGAAGTAGCAACGTCCTTCGAGATAGGAGGGTGAAAACACTTTAGAAACCATCCTAGAAGAAATGAAAGGGGTATGGGGGTCTTAATCAACCACCTCCATCTATGCCATTCCTGTATATGATCCAAGATATGAGTGGCGGTGTCCTAGCGTAAAGTTGACAAAATTTCGAGGCTAGCATCATAACGAATGGGAAACTGAAAGTGTTTCAGAAAGTCCACTACCAACTGATTAAATGATCCATATGTTCCCCTAGGTAGATCAATATACCATTTTGAAGAAAATCTAATGAGAGTGCATTGAAACAATCATAATCTAATGGAATCATGGTTTAGGAAATTCGATGAGCACCAAATGTGAAAGGTAGTAATGTGTTCATCAAGGTCCTCTCCATTATTACCATAAAACTTTGGAATGTCTGAAGGAAGTTTGGTGGGGACAGGGGGCCATGAGGGATCATGAAGTACTAGGTCGTTCATTAACTTAGCCAAGTATGGAATATTGAGTGTGGCCAGAAAAAGGAGATGGGGTTGAAACATCTGGCCCCATCTTCCCCCAAAATATTGTGTGTTGGGAACTGCATTCCATCTAGGGCTCGGGTAAGTACCAAAGCCATATCCGGAATCATAAGGTACTCCTCCGAGATGATTCATATAGGATGGGTTGGGCATCATTCCAACAGGAATGTTCTGATAAGGATTATGAAAATTTCCCCTGGCCGGATTAGATCCGAACTGGGGGTTGTGAAAATTTCCCCCAACCGAATTGGATCTGGGTTGGGGGTTGCCCAAAGTGTAAGACTAACCTCCTCCAGATGGGAATCTAGAGGATTGAAGTGGATTCGTCATACCAAATGTATTGGTTGGAATCGACACTGAGGGGGTAGGGATGTAGGGCGGAACTTGTCTGCCAGCTGGGTTGTTCCATCCAGCCGTAGAAGGATTAAATATGGGGTTATGAAAAGGGGCACTTCCTACATTAGGATTCATTTGGGTAATATGAGAACCACCAAACGGGAAAGGAGTGTAAGGAGGTGTAGTGCCCCCAAGTCCAAAGCTAGAGTTAAGTCCAACAGCTAGGATGACAGTCGAAAAATGCGGCGTGAAGTTAGGCATACCATAAGAAAATGGAATAGAAGCCATAGGGATGGACTGAACATTGTAACTCAGTGAATGGCCAAAATCCCAAAAAGGGTTTGAGGCAAGAGATCAAGCATAGTGCCAGTATAAGCCTCCGACCCTGCAACTGTAGTGGTTGTAGGAGTCGAAGGGGTGCCATTAATTATAGTGGGTATGGGAGTCGAAGAACTCCCAGTGTTCTAAATACTGGACTTAATGCTCATCCTTGTGGAACCAAAAGTATGAAAGGTGGATGTGTGTGTACCACGCCTGATAACTCTACACCTTTTAGAAAGAAAGAACTCGAAAACTGGTGGTAACTGTAACAATCGACGAGACATGCGAGGAAGCTAGTCCGACTCCACGACGACTTATGACTCTACAAAATAAAAATATATCCTAAGGCCAACTAGTATTCAAAGAGCATACCAAAAATTCAAATGACCAATATGCATGAAAACGGGCTAAAGTGGCTGAGTGGCTTCCCTCTCTAAAGAAGGTATGTCTCTTCCAAGAGGCACCTGAGACTCCCTGCTAAATTTTGGAGGTAACAGAATCAATTATAGGGGCCCTCATGGGATTAACAACCAATCAGTTAGATCCCCCCAGAGAGGTAATCCTCCATAAAGGTTGTGTGTTGTCTGACCCCTATTTGACCTAGGGTACAAGCAAAATAACCCCTGCAAGTAACCTATGAGATACCTAAGTTAAGAAACTAATAAACCACTGTATAAACGATGCATAGGTGAGAATTCCTAAGTCTGGTTCACCGTATGGGTAGGGTAGCAAAGCCCAAAACCTTGAAAGCACCACCTCTCATAGAGGTATGGGTACTAGAAATATCCCCATATGCGAATAAATCCAAAGAAATATCTCTGACGCTAGGTGAGTATCTAGGGGTTATCCCTTCAACTAACTTTGCGCGACCTCGTGATTAACTCTAGTGTGAGCGGAGCCTCCTGATATTACCAATTATACAATGGACTTCTCAACTCCTTGTCTCAGACACATATGTTGATTTAATTGCCTTGGAAAAGTTTACTCACAAAATCCTATTCCAAGGCACTAAATCCTAGACTAGTTTGTGCACCCTAAAAAATAAAATTGTGACTAATGAATTTGAGTTTAAAGCATAGATTTTATTGGCCGTGATTACTCAAAAGGGTATGGAAGTGAAACTCATGATGTTATGAATCTGCAAGAAAATAAATATGAATATAATGCAAATTATAGCTTTAAATTTTCAATGAATGATATGCTAATAAAAGTAGTGCAATTTTCAATTTCAACTATGCAATTCAGAAGTAAAATGCAATCTTTCGCTAAATGAACTAAGCTAATGATAAAGGCTCAAAGACAAAAATGTTAACCAATGCAAAATGCTTGTATTTTTTTGTATTTTCAATATATTAAAGAGAAAATGCATGGACTATAAAGAAACTTGATATATAAATTCTATTGTGTATAAATGAAATAACTCAAGCAGAATACCAAGCATCCAAGCAAACAACCCAGGGTTGAAGGACAACAAGGATGAAAAAAAGAGAGAAAGACTATGACCAAAACTTCAACTCCCAATAGGTTTCCTGTCAACCTAGAGAAACTCAACAGACACTACAGAGGCCTAATAAGGCTCAACAATCCTCAATACTCACCCAAAAATCACTAAACCAAGAAAACAAGCAAAGGGAAGTGGTATGCGTGTCTGTTCAAGAGAACAGGGCGTATATACACATCCTGCAGTGAGACATCAAGCGAGTATACACAACTTTATGGGAAAAAGGAGCGTATATTCTTTAAAACAAGGCCAGGCAAAGGCAAGAAGGCTAAAAACTCAGACCCAGAGTGAATAGAATCTATCAAGCAGTGATATGACATGAAACACAAAGGAAAAAGAGCAATGTAGGAAGATAAGGTACTTCAACCCTTAGAAGAAAGATCTCTCCCCAGTGGAGTCGCCATTTCTGTTACGAGGAAAAAACTCTATATGGCCAAGGGTAAACCAAAACATATAGGTATGACTACATAAATCAACTCAATTCCAACATATGCTATATGAACTAATGTGCAAGATAAGAAAGAGGCTTACCTTGATCCAATGTTCGATGATGTTCCACCATTGAGCACTTCGACCCAAAGCTTTATACCTGCAATAAGTTCTTTAACAAATGAGTAGAGCAAGTATATAGTGATGATATAAAGGGGTTAACACATTAGATAGCATAATCCATCAATAAACATTACAAACATTCCCATGGATAATAATCATACATTTGCAATATACCAATAGGATGGGAAATGAGTATTTCTATTAATAATTGATCAACAGAAGTGACAACATTACAATCTTCCGTGTCAGCATGGCTCGAAACCAAGAAACCAAGTTCCTTCCAACTGGGCCTCCAACACTTCAATCCTCCACCAAAGGCAAGCTCATAAGAGAGAGTCAAAGAGGTTCTCTCAACAATAGGGAAAAATCTTTGGGGCTGAACACTGTGTTTAGACTTGAGGGACAAAGGGATGCAAACTCAATATGAAGTAATTTCTCTAGAGTAACTTTGCTCTCAAAGTTGAATGGTTTCTCCTTCTTTTTCCATAGATCGAAATTGTTCTTTTATAGCCTTCAGAATGCCTTTGAAGGGCCGAGTCAGAACGTTTCCAGTATGTAGAAGACTAAGGATCGAAGATCTTCTGTCTTGACATGGAAACCTGACCTCAATTTTGTATTTTTTGGTACAAATCTCGATGTGCGTGGGTTGTAGTGGAGCAAGCAACATATATGCATCTTGCATAGCTGATAGGGAGAGTATATGTGGAAAACTATATATTTTTGGCTCTGGATTCATCGAAAAGGGATGACAAGTCTGCATAGGGAAATGGAAAAAGGCCCTCTGTGCAAGATAGCAATGGTGGGGCAAATCTTGCTATAAAAAACAATCCTTCTCTTCATTCCATACTGACTTGCAAAAATCACAAAACAAGTTCTTTGGAGTACTTTGATACTTCTAGAGTAATGGATACTTAGTGGGATGATGACCTCATTCTTATAGATCTCATAGTATCCTCCCCCGGGTAGTGGATTCGACACTCTAGCTATCAAATACTATGCAAATGTTGGGCATTCGTTTTTGTGATGGCCTTTCATCCTACGTTTTGTACACCAAATTTGTTCATGTTTCTCCCTTCCCTTGGTAATATCGGCCAAATAAATTGTCAATGTGGCCAACTACTTATGAACTTGTTCCATTCCTCCAGTATCTCCTGCCGGCAATGCCTCTAGTTTCATTGCAATTTCCAGAGCCTCTAGCTGCGACACAACCTTCTATGTATTAGTGTCCGACGAATGTGTGGTAGAAGTCTGCAATGAACCACTCTTGATGGTGTTGATCTAGAATTTGGAAAGTCAATCTCCCCATCACATCCTTAAAGAGTTGATCATAATCCCATACTAAATATTTTTGTACTTGGTTGATCTCTTTCAGTTCGGTGATGTACTGTGATTCTGAATTTGGATTTTTTAACTCCATTTGTAGCACTTGCTTTATCTCTCTGAAATTCCTAGCCTATCTAGTGGGCATAATACTCTATAGATTCATATACCATACTAGCGCATGTCCTCTAAATGTTGTCTCTAACTGTGCAATCTTCACAACCTCATCCTATATGTTCTTAGTGGCCCAAACTATTTCGCAAACAAACAAGTGTTGTTCTAGATCCTTTGATCCCACTCCCTTGAATCTAGGAAGTCTAAGAGTATTATCTACTCTCGCCATGTTGGTTTATGTAATCCCTCCTCTTGGTGATGTTGGTGGACTCTGATTTTGACTGTGCGTACTACTCCCACTATTCTGACTACTGATATTCTCTCCTCCTTGACTAGCTACGATTGCTTTTGATAAATCTTCAAATGTTATCCCTGATTGTGGTGATGCACATGGGGTCATGGATTCAATGCAAGATTCTTTCTGAGTAGGAATTATTGACTCTTCTATCACTGAACTGCACTAACACTCCTCTTCTCCTCCTCCTATATATGGTATCTCCACGATTCAGACTTGTGCACAATCTTCTTGTTCTTCTGGCTCACTGCATGACGCTTCTCTCCCAACCCCAATATTTTTCCTTTTGTACCTTCTTCCCCTACACAACTCTCCAAACTTGTATTCTTCCTCTAGTGTACTACCTTATTTCATCCTTAGTCTCTTCCTTCCTTTTCAATTGTTTCCTTCCGTCTCTTAGACAATCCTCATGTATTCCTCCAGCTCCCCTTATGTGCGCAAATACCATTTAGTTGTCAGACTTCATTATCATCGCGTTCTTTTCACATAATAACATTTTTATCCATGTATTCAACGATTTCAATAACCTTCCATGCAGGCCTTTGAAAAAATTTCTTTCTGCAATACTATATGATTGAATGCAATATACGACAATTCTGTAACATACCCCCTAGTACACTATCCAATTAAAAATCAATTTCTTGATTAGTTGGGTTACTTACTGAATTTTGTTGTCTTACTAATTCAAGAGGCCAACTCTTTGGAACTACATCATTAAACCTTCTTTTCTTCTCTACCAACCTCTCTAGCCACTTAATCAATTTTTTTGTAAATCCGCCAAAGAAAATTTCATGTAGATCTGTGAACACATACCTTTGCATCCATTGCTTGTCACTCATCTGATGGTTTTTTTTCTCTTATTACACAAATTCCTGTTATTTTTGTTCTAACTAGTCTATGAATTCCTTCTTCGAAGACCTCCAAAACATTCCTTTAATTGCAATTTCCCGGTCTCGACAACATAACCATTTGTTGGCTTATCTTAGTCTACGCACAGGTTGTAAGACCCATGGTTTTGTTTAAATATGACCAATAAACCCTCAATACACCGACCCTTTGGGAATCACCAGCTTGTGCAGATTAAGTCCCACCCAAGGTATCTATTGGGATTGCAAGAACCAGGTTTCTACAATAATAAGGGAAAGGGAGGGAGATACTTGAATCATTGTTCCTTATTATATCTTATGCATGTTCTTGATTATTACATATATTATCACTGTCATTCATGAATATTGCACCAGAATTAATCCATAAACTAAGTCTAGTATACGAAGCATAGAAACATTGTTCAGAAACGGACATAGACAGTTAAAGAACACAAGACAAAATATCCTCTCTAAACTCTTTCTTTATTCATATTTTGTCGTACTAACTCACTATTACATTCATGACCTTTTCATAATCTCTCAACCTCCCTACTCAATCTCTCACTCTTCAGACTATGATTCTCTCTTACCACTACAAGGAAAATACTTTTTAGCGAAGGAAGAGGTTTTTAGTGTTACAAAATTGGCAAAAATTGTCAAAAAACCTCTGCTACAACATTTGTTTTCGATAGCGGATGTTTTTGCGGATACTATAACAAAACTTGATTATAACTAAAAAAATATGGGCGGATGAAGGTGTCAGTGGATGTTTACAAATCAGTGTGTTCTTATGAGGAATAAGCATCGGTGCGTACATACACGTACCACATCGGTGTTTTACACTTAAATTTAAGCACCGGGCTGGTAAAATATGCAAGCACTATGGCATTTGTCTTATAAGCACTGGGGATTTAACAGTAAAACACACTGGGAGAGTTAAAAATAATTAAGCACCAGGGCTTTATGCTTAGAATGCACCAGTGCACTATTAATAATAAGGCATTGATGTTGTATAAAATAATATGCACCAATGCATTACCTGGAAAAACCCCCCAATGCATTAAAAATAGTAAGCACTGATGTTTTTTAGTAACAAACAAGCGTCAATGCTTATCAATAACACAATAACACCGATGCGTATTAATAAAAAAAATACACTGGGGTTTATTAATAATCTTAAAGCACTTGTACGTATTAATAACTCAAAAACACTGATGCTTCGTATAGGCTTAATGCACCTAAGGCCAAATTTTTAATATAATTTTGTGGTATTAAATAAATATTGAAACCAATGTTAATTGATTACATAAAAACATCGGTGCACATTTCTTATGAAACACACCTATTCGTTTTAATATTAAATGCGCCGATGAGATTAATAATTAAAATACACCGGGAAACATTGACCCCTGATAGTGCAATTATTGTTATTTTTTAATTCCATTATTTAACAAAAAAATTACATATATCTTATATTTTGATTAATGAATTTGGATATCATGTTTGGATTAATTTGTTATATCATCATATTTTTCATCTCTTCCTTATAATATTTAGTCATCCATATATTTAATCAACAACGTAATATTTCACAGTGACATTGGGCAATGCAATAGAATAAATTAAAACATATTTTATTATATGAATAAGAGGGTCTTTGTCATATAAAATGGGACAATTATCGATAATCCCTTGTCTTTCAATTGGGAAACTATGTCCATTACATTAAACAAAAATTTCTAATTTCACACACAATTATTTCAAAAAAATACAATTGTAGCTTGCATTGATATCCAAATATATTGGTCACCATTCTTCGCTGGAACTGTTCTTAGTGCTCGAGCTACTTCCATGCCTTAGGTTATTTTGTTGAATGTTTGGTTTATTTCCTCGATTTTTTTCATCTTATTCAAGTTCCATCTACAAACATAAAAATAAATTGTAATGAGTCTATCTACATTGGTGAGATTAATGAAATTTGAAATAAATAATATACATGAATGTAAATTGAAAAGTGATGTACCTACAAAGCAATAATTGACTCATGAATCATATACATATGTTCAAAATCAATTTCAAAAATTCTTCTGTTGGCTTAGTTTCATACTTTGTTTCCTGCAAGTTTATACCCCATAATAAATCATAGATTTAATATAAAGTATTATTTTTGTTTCATTAATTATAAAATGATAGAAGTAAAACAACATAGATTATACTTACAAATTCCACAATTAATTTTTGATACGCCAACATATACTCACAACCCTTAATTAACGAATTTTCAATCAATTTTTCTGATGGATCTTTTTGGTATGTTAGCACCTGTTTGAAGACATTCAATGGTGGCTACTGTAAAACAACTTAAAATATACAAAAAAAAATCTTAAGTTGTTATAAGGAAATGACAATTACTCAAAAACTTTGCTATCAACCCTTTTCTTCCTTGTCATCCAGTTTTGTGTGCAGAATGAGTTCCATTTTATTTTCTTTTTTGTAAGACAATATTTGAAAATTAATATTTAATGCTAAATTAATTATCTGTACCTAATAGAAAAATTCAATGACTACATACATTTGAAGCATGTTGTTGTTGAGATAGCTCCTCCTTCAATGAAATTATGTTCATTTCTTTGGCCATCTCCTTGTACACTTTTTTGGACATTCCTACTGGCATATTTCAGATATCATCTTGTTGGTCCTCTGTGATTTTCATAATTTTCCTGAAAAAATAACATGACAATAAAGTATTTTTATATTTATATATGAAAACTAAATATCACAAAATTGATATCTTTTTTTTGTAAATAAAAGAAAAACCTTATATTATATCATGAATCTACAGCTGTGAATCGTTTGGCAGCCACCTATCCTACCACAGAAGGGAAACCAGAATAGGTGGCTCCAAGCAATGATAGATCTATCATGGCAATAATATTGTTTACAAAATTGTACAAAAATACTGAAAGTTTCAACTGGAACTTCGTTCCAACTCGCTAACCTAAGGCTGGCTTCATACAAAGCTGCCATTACTAAGCTAGTTACACAACTGTAAAAAATATTTAAAACTGTAATTGACATAAAACAGAGACTGGCGTAGGCTGCGTCAAGCCAATGTGGAACCTGGGTGTCCATGAGAAGTGAAGGTTGGGACGAACTTCTGCTTGCAAGTGGGGCATCGTGCTGGCATTGGAGCATCTGAGAAAGCCTCAAACAACAGATCCAGTCGCTAGTTGATGATCCTTTTTTGATGCACCTGCTTGTCCTATCGCTGCCAGATATCAAAAATAATCTTAAGGTGCTCCACTGCCAGATAATGGGTGTGATGTAATCCCTTCTCATCTCCTTCTGTACCTGCATCTTCTGCCTTCGCTCCTTCTTCTAAAACTTTCCAGCTAGGAGGGATTTCCTCCTCCACAATGCAACCACCTTCCGACCAGTGAGGCTGAAACTCGGGGATGAAGGTTCTTGGGAGGAAATTATTGGAGGGTGAACCTGTCTTTTTCACCAAGCTCGGGCCTGGTAGCGAAGCAGAGGGTGGCCCTGTGTGCTGAAGTGGAGGATGTGCCTCCCCTTTATCCAAGTTGAGGCCTTGAGGTGTCTCTGCCTTTGAAGAGCTGGCCGGAGAATGCAGAGGCAATGGTGGAGAATGCACTGTGGGGGACGGGGTCTCCTTTTTTGGTGTGCGCAAGGAGGTTTGAGTCTGGGGTTGGAGAAAGGGTGGTGGAGTCTCCATTTTTGGGGTGCACAGGGTGGACTAAGAGTCGCTGGTGTGTTTGCAGGGGTGGATAAAATGGGAAATTAGAGCTCGTTGAGAGGCTGTGAGATGATTGTCATGGGTGATGGAAATTTTGTTTCTGGTGGCTCACCTGGGCTTGCCTCATTCCTGGGGCATGGTGGGAAGAAGCACGAGGGTAGTGGGGGGCGGTGGTGGTCAGGGCAGACTCGAATGACATGTAGAGTGCGAGCAGAGAAGCCAGGAGGGCCAAGAAACACAGTGCTTGAATGGTAGCTTGCAACGAATAGGAGAAATAACACGCCTTGGACATTTTTAATTCCATTGGGGGCCATTGAAGCCTCTCCCATCGCCATTGAAGGCTGACAGGACTGGTTTGAGCTCTTGGTACCTATGGCCTAGCTAGAACGCTTGTCTGAGTGCCTATCTAGGTGCACTGAGTTAAATGTCATCAAGATGTGCTTCATGGGGAGTTATTTCCTCAGGGGGTGGTGGCTTGGGACATTAAGTCCCCTCGCCATCTGCCCCAGCTAGTTTTCATCCTGCTCTCGCCCTGTGTCACTCCATTCGAGTCACAAAATTGATATATTAATAAATGAATACTTTGTAATATATATATATATATATATACACACACACATACTAAAAAGCGTTTTTAGGAATATTTCTTTTTGAATGATTCTTTTTTGTTGGTGTATGTTTTTTTTATTGCAAATCTGACAAGTCTCATTGACCATTGCTCTGTAAATGGTTCCTTTAGTTTAAATATAACCCGATTCTTAGAATCATTGGATTGATTTCTATATTGTAAGTGGAAAGTACGTCTATACGTTCATTCCACTATATCCCTCATAGTTTTTTAAAAGTTTACCCCCTTTGATTAATATCCAACACCACTCCAGATGAGCTAAGGACCAATTCATCATCATTTACATCTTCTATATTAATTAAGTTTGTTTTGTTAGGATGACATTTTGTTCCCTCATTGTTGGTGCATGTAGAACATTAAACATATGTAAATTAATATATTGTTTGAAACATGTCATCTAATATTCCTAAGTATATTATTAATGAAAATTAAAAAAAAAATCATATTGAATAATATTTTTTCATTCACCTGATTCATCCCTCTGCAATTTTTCCATCAAGTTTTTATGCCCTTCCGCACTTAGATAAAAAATAATCTTATCAAGCTTTCTCATTTTGTGGCCCTGCGTGACACACACTAACCAATACATATTAGTTACATATAGTTCAACCATATTAATTTTGTATAGAATTTACAGAGAACTTGCCTTTTTTATTTTTCCGGATGTGTCATCATTGTGTCGACCATAACTTTTCTTATTTGAACTATTCGCACTCATTTTTTATCAATATACAACCTGTACCATTCAATATATAAATTATTAAATATATTTTATAAATAAATCACATAATTTTCAGCGAAAAAATCGTTATAACCAATGCGCTTTTTAAATACGAAACACCAGTGCATTTATTACATAAAACACATTGGTGCATTCAATACAATAAAAGACACCATATAGTTTAATTTATTTTTTAAAAATTGTGAATTACAACAATATGATATATATAGACAGCATCACATTGACTACAGTAGAAAACAAAAACATAGAAAAAAAGTTAAACATTCGTAAAAAAACAATAGAAAAATCACACATTGATGAGAAGAAAAATTAAAAAAATTATGTGAGAGCATTTTCTGTATTGTTTATATGAGAAAACATCGACAATATTAAAAAATAAAATAAATTATGGTTTTATCGATGCTCCTTAGACATTAACGCACTAGTGCATTTCTGTCGAAATGGTGCACTAGAAAATCAAAAAATGTTTAAAAAAAAACCGTCAAATTAGAAACTGTTTAAAAAAAAAAAGTCAGAGGGTGGATTGTGTTTGGGATCCGTTGCAATAAGTGGTACTTTTTAATCACATGAAAAACACTTATATATATAAAAACAAACCCATTAGATCTAAAATTCCTAAAACAAAAAACCCTAATTCTGAAGTGATAGAGGGAGTTAAACCCTAGGGTGAAATTTTGCATTCACGTAAGCAAAAAAAAACAAGGTTTTTGATTGAATCACCATACCCTTCAAATACCGATTTTCTGAATATTTATGTTGTTCCAAAGTATTCTTCTACTCCACAGTTCTCCTTGGTATGTCTCTCTTCCAAATTTGTCTCCTATAAATTTTGGCAAAATAATGAAAATATTGAATACCTTTTCAATATTAAAAAACAATTATGAAATTTTTTTAGAGTGAATCACCATACCCTTCAAATTCTCATATTCTAAATAATACTGTGGTTCCAAAGTATTCTACTCCTCCACAATGTTCCTCCACATGTCTCTCTTGCAAGTCTCTCCCCTGCAAAGTTTTGCAAAATAATGAAATGGTGAATAACTTTTTAGTATTTAAAAGACTTTATGAAATTTGATTCCCGCTCTTTTTTTAATTGTTTTAAAATATCACATTTTTTTTTACCTTTTTGGCATAACAATGCATTTATTTAAGATTCACTGATGTGTCCATATTATATGACACACCGATAACATATAATTGTTTTTTATTAATAAAATATCGAAACACGATGTGGTTAATGTTTCAATGCAGTGGTGCTTATTATTAATATGCGCACTAGTGCGTTTGTGGTTTATAAGTGCACCAATACGATTTTAAAGTTAGTTGAACTTTTATTTGCACATAAAATAGTATATTCATCTCAAATTATCTTTTAGGATGAATTCACATGACTTAGAATACTTCAGTATACATTTTATGTTTTATGTTGCCTTATTCATAAAAAATGGTTTCAAAACTATATCCAAACTCATATTTTGGTATGGTCCTCGAAATTTATTTTAGATATGTACATAAAACTTTATTGCTAATTTTGTTGAAATGTAGGGATAAAACCTTATTATATGATCAAATGGTCAATTCTTCAAATTCCAACCCATTCCATATTGCTCAAAGTCCATCGCGGAGTTCTCCCTTTCCATCTCCATTAAGTTTAACTTATTTTATTTATGTTTCAATTATCTAAATGAATTTTTTTTATCCATTTCAATCTGAATAAAAATGTATCCAAATTTGCAGGATCCTAATTCAGAATCGAGTTCAGATGTAGAAAATATTCTAGTACCGATTCAAAAACATCAGAAGGTCTTATCAGGAGAAACATACCGCAAACAATTGGTAGATGAAAATGGACAACTGCTTTACCCTGCCAATTGTGACATTCCATCTTCCAACAACAATCGTGGGTCAACGATGGTAATAATTGTTTGGTATAATGTAATTTGAACAAACAAATTATTGCAATGTGCTTACTAATATCATCTATGTACTAGTGTTCAATATTTTTAAAATTAAGATTCTTCTGATGATGAACGACCTACCTACCATATTCCTTTGCACCCCGCAACAATGTCAACCCAAGAGAAGGCTACAATGAGATCAGAACTTGGAGAGGAAGCATACCAAGAATGGTTGAATCAACCACCTATTCAATTCCCACTACGTCCAAATTCACCAATTATGAATGACTACAACAATAGTAGATATTCAGAAGTTGGAAATGGAGATAATCAAAAAGAGGTTGGTATAGATGATTACTTACGGGATATAATTTCCATGGAGACAATGTTGATAGACGCATTCCAGAACGATGAGCTAGGGATGATGCTCATATCAATGATACCATTTTTGAAAGCCTGAAATCTTCTTCCACCACCCCTCTCTTTGCACCTAGTGCCCGGTCAAAGTATATCCATCTTGGGACAACAATGTTACTGTACAACATGAAAGCAAAGTTTGGCATGTCAAACGCATGTTTCTCGACAATATTGAGGTAATTGACCAACAAGTTCCTTTTATTAATTTTGAGAAATCTTGTCACACAATCAACATTAGAAATGGTCTCTTTTATAAATGTTAAATGACCTTGTACATTTCTATTGCCCACTAACTACAGGATATTGAAAGACAAGGTTCTTCCTAGTGATAATGTTTTTCCTGGTAGCTGCGAAGAGGCAAAATATTTATTGAAAATGTTGGGTGTTGAGTATATATCATATCATGCATGTCTGAATGATCGTATTCTATATAAATGAGAATATGAAGACAAAGATATATGTCTGAAATGTGGTCATGATAGGTACCATAAATCAAATAAAAATGGTAAATCGCATGGTCCTCATAATATATTGAGGCACATGCCTATAATACCAAAGATTCAAAGGCTCTTTTATTGTAAAGAATTAGCTATGTTGTAGGGATGTCATGCCTTGCAGAGAAGTGAGTCGGGAGTTATGTGAATCCAAATATATTCAATAACCATGAAGCATATAGAGGATAAATGGCTAGAGAAATTCAAGGATGAAGTACGAAGTCTACGAATCAACATAGAAATGGATGGCGTGAGCCAATATTCCCTCCAAAACACCAACTATTCTGTTTGTCTTGTAGTAGTGATCAATAACAATATCCCCCCATGATTTTCTGTGAAKAATGAACATCTTATGTTGGCTCTTATAGTCCATGTTAGAAGACAAGTGAAGAATATGGATGCCTACCTACAACCATTGGTAGATGAATTGAATGAATTATGGGAAGGGATGCATGTATACGATTTATCAAGATCCATGACAACAAAGATGAGATTTATGTTGTAKGGCATATGTGGTTACACCACACATGATTATCCATGCTTAGGATTTTTCTCTGGTAATTAACATGTTTATTGATTTGTTTATATACATAACAATATTTATTTGCATATTTAATTCACAGTGATTGACATTCTATTCTTAAACGCTAACGTGCTATGTATACAATAGTTTTGAAGGTCTTGTAACTAAAGGCTATCATGGATGTAAGTGTTATGGACCTTCTCTGAAGGTTAGGTGGTCCAACCACCTATGAAATCCAGTGTACGAATGCTCGAGGGTATTCCTCCCAGAAAAACACTCTTATAAAAGAGAAACATCCGCTTTCAATGGTAAACCAGAGAGAACCCAAAGGCCCGCAATAATGACACCAACATAATGGATTAGAGAATATGAGAGAGAGAAGGTGAAGGAGATTACATAAATATTTGATTCAAATGGGGAGCCTATGCTTGATGATCCAGAATTCTTCGACACCTATGTTGAGAAATTTCCCATTAGGATAAAAAGGAAATCTATACTTTATGAGCTCCCATATATAAATTATCACTACATAGATTATCAAGGCAATCAATCACTTTGACCTCTTTCACTTGGACTAGTATATGACATTTCTAAGAGAGTTTTATTCTATACATATGCTAAAATGACCACTAAAACTCTTTTATAATTCTTAATGATGAACCATTAATTTATTTATCTATTTCTTATAAATATTGTATTCTTAATAATACTTTTAACATATTTTTTTATTTTGTAAAACTTACTTTAACATTGATAATTATACAACAATTTTAGGTTGAAATGATGTTAAAAGTATGAGTATAAATAGATAAAATCAACCATATGCTTCATAGAATTGAGTCAAATGCTTGTTTCATTTAATTTTATAATTAAACCAAAATAAATATAAACTAATAAATAATTACACAATGAAGCTAATAATATTAATTAATTAATTAATTATGTTAAATCATTTTAATTTTTAAATAATATAAAACAACATTTCATTTGTTAAAAAAATGCTAATCACTTTTTCATTTCTTGACCATGTAACTTATAAAACTATTAAAATTATATCCCACTCCATATAATATATTTAATTTATATATTTTTTTGTTTTCTATTTTGTTTGTGATTTGCGAGATTAGTCTGTGGCTGAGAAATTATGACTCAGGGGTATTTAAGTTGTCAAAATCACTTGGGGATAGCACCCAACTTAATCCACACCAACTCTTAACATGACTTGGTGTGGTTTAGAATCGATAACTTTAACATCACAAAGTACCTTAACAACACACTCCTTCACCATCTATCCTACACCTCGAGGACTAATATATTTAATTTACATTATTAACTAAATAAAATAATATATATTTTATATATTTTCAATTTTCATATTAATTTGTCAACACTTTTATATTTAATTAATATTATTAACTACATAAAATAATATATATTTTATGTATTTTCAACTTCCAAGCACTCTCATTTTTTTTTGAAAAAATATATTATATTTTTTGGTCAATACTTTCATGTTTAGTTTTTATTATTATTTATATTTTTAAATAACAATTTAAATTTAATTAAAAAAATTTAAATTTTTATTATATAAATATAAATTTATAATTTTCTAATTCATTTATAATGATGTAAAATCCCATAGCAATTTTGTAAAACATTTTGACATGATACTTTAAGATCCACATACACATACCAAAACCATATAGCCAAACATAACATGTTATAAGCCTTCTCTCGGTCACTGTAGTAAATATGTTTCCATAAGCCCAAAAATGCATAATCAACATAACACAGTGGATGGAGTTTTGTAAAACTAATTAAATTGAATCTCATTTGCATGGATTCTAGGTTCCTCCAACTTCCTCTTTTTATCATTTGACCTTCGATGATATGTAAGAAAACAAAGAACAACATGTGAAATGGCCAAACAGTAAAAACGTGTATCTCAATCCGGTGATTGACACTAAACTAAAATCATTTTGATTGATAAACCAAACTGATCCATTTATGGAGTTGGATTGATCCAGATAAAGCACTACCCTACCATAAAATTTACATCTTTCTCAAGAAGCAACAAGGAAACCAACCCCTCTCCAATGAAAGGCTCTAAATCCTGACAATCCTGGCTAATCTGTACAACAAAAACACGTTTAGTAAGTAATCCTTCAGTAATGTGTGGTTAGTAATCATTGAATACTATTAGATCTCTATTGAACAGTGAAGATATAAAAACTTGTACAGGTAAGTTTCTATTGAATGGATTGGTCAAATGTCGGGTCTTTTGAAAGGGTAACTCACATTGCTGCACACAATACAAGATCAATATGTACAGGTTATAAACAGTCTAACATTGTTGCACACAGTACAATATCAATATGTACAAGTAGTTAGATATCAAATACCTAGTTAGATATCAAATTGACTTATGAAACTTTCTTATTTTTCCAATAGAAAATTCGCTCGAAATTATATATTAGAGAATAATTTCATTTACATCTACAAGATCATTACAAAAAATAGTTCTCCACTAATCCATCAATACTGCAACTTTCCCCAGCCAATAAAGAAAAAAAAACAGGTCCCTAATGACACCAAAAGTGTTATCCACAAGGGATATCAGCACAGTCAATCAAAAAAGGCCTATAACAAAAGGATCATCTTCATGATAGACACCTAGACTATGAATCCCAGATCAGAAAACTGCACTAAACAATGAAACCCCAATAGCCTTCAGAAGAGTTGTAGGTGGAATAGTGGACATGATGTCCCATCATCCACAATGTAGTAAGTTAAATTCCCTTTTTGATCCATCATGCCTTGTTTGGAAAGGTGATCTTCTTCCTTGTTGTAGTCCCTGAAAATATGGTGAAGCCTAATTTCTTGGAAATTTGTGGTCATTACCTTGGTTCTGCACTTCCAACCTTTGATATCAATAACATGTAAATTGGATTTTTGATTTAGCCAATCTATAATCACCTTGGAGTCCCCCATCAACTATATCTTTGTAATTTTCCAAAGTTTTGCAAGAGTTAGAGTTACCCAAGCCCCCATCAATTCAACTTTAGTATTTGTACCGACCCCATAGTTGACATGCCATCTGAAAACATGCAAATATGGAATTTTTATAACACCTCTCGCTCTGCAGATCAATCCACCTCTGATAGAGGCCCCGTCAAAGAAATATATAGTGGAACCTTCAAGATGAGTAATCAGACTCCATCTCATAGTGTTCAATTTCTGTGAATGTGATCGGAAGTTGAGCGCTCCAATAGTCTTACAAGCCACTACCCAACTCGAGGGATTTTTCTCCTCGAAAATAACTTGGTTCCTCTCAAGCCAGATAAACCAACATGTGAGCACAACCAGATTATTGGAGACCATATTATAAATCACCCAGGAGGTAATAGAATCATTAAAAGTGTTTCTAGTACATCATTTTTTTACTTTAAGGATGAAGGACATTCTGGCCCAAACATTCTGAGTAAAGGAGAAATGCACAAACAAATGGTCAATGTCTTCATTATTGTTTTTATAGAGAGATACTAGGTCCTTTCCATCCTTTTTTATGTAAAACTTCCTAGGATAATATCCTATTTTCGGCCACCATCCAAATAAAAAGTTTAATCTTCAGTTGAATGTCCCATTTCCATAAATTTACTTTCCAACTGCTCTAGATTGAGAAATCCTGGGTAGAGATAAGATCTAGATATATATTTTTTACTGTTATGTTCCTTGTGGCATCTCCTCCCATCCATAAGAGAGTATATTCAGTACCCTGTAGTGATACACCAGCTCCATTTGACTCATTACAATAGGTGTCCCATTCAGATGCTAGATTTCTTTTCAAACCTAGCTCCACGCTACTAATCCAAGACTCAGATAAGGTAATGGGATTTTGAGAAACTGTAGGTAGAGCTAATACTGTAATTTTTCTTTGATTTAATATAGTGATAATCTATTCCGGTAGAAAGTATTTTTCTCCTAAGCTAAGAATCCTATCTCTACCAATATTTATGAGACGACCCAAGCATGACGACCAACTTAGCCAGTGAATTATGACATGCACAGATTGAAATAGGCTAGTCCAAATTCTTGAAGCTGAGTTGACCGTATGTGTAGCCAACCTATACCAGTTGATAACAATGGTATTTGGTAAGTATTTGTCCCTTAATACCTTATGCCATATGCCCACCTACGTTAGAACCCGCCAAAGCATGTTCACAGTCAGAGTCGTGTTGAATAGAGCAAGGTTCCTGAGACCCCAACCTCCATTATTTTTTGGTCTAGAGAGTACATCCCATCTGCACATGTGGAATAATTGAGTATCCTTGTGACCATTCCAGAGAAAGTGAAACATCAATTTTTTGATCTTTGATAGAATTGATCGGGGGATAGTTTCCATCGACATCCAATATACCGACTTTCCTTCTAGCACCATTTTTACAAGGATGTATCTACCTTCCAAGGAAATCCACCAGTTGCACCATATGCCAATCTTCTTTGTTATTCTGGCCACTAACCAAACCCAATCTTCAGCCTTTTGAGCACCAATCTTTAGATAGTAACCCAAATATTTGAAGCCCAAAGATAATTCACTAAAGGTGTATGGAAGGACGCTCTTGAAAGGGGAAAGTTCAATATCTGTGAGGCCTGCATAATGTACTGTAGTTTTTGATTGATTAACCATTAGCCCAAAAGATTACAAAATAAATAGATAATTTTGTCAATTTCCCACCATTCTTGCAAAGTAGCTCTCATCATAATAAGGACATCATCAACGAACAGTAAATGAAAAATCTTATATAAGCCTGATACTTTTATATCTGTTAGGATACCTTCACCTATGGCATTTTTTAGAAGTAAGCTGAGACCCTCCATAACTAGAATAAAGAGTAGTGGTGAAAGTTGGCACCCTTGACGTAGTCCCCTGCCGCTTCTAAAAAATCTGTTGCCTCACCATTAATCATAACAAAATAGAAAGAATAATTCATGCATGCCATGATCCAATTGGTCATCTGGATCCCTAACCCCACATTTATAATGATAAGTCTTAATAGTTCCCAGTCAATGTAGTCATACACCTTCCTTAGGTCTAGTTTTAAAACCAGAGACTTTAATTTTTTCTTTTTTATACTGTGTAAAATTTCATGAACCATTACAATAGAATCTTGAATCCTCCTACCTTGAAGAAATCCAAACTGTTCAGCAGAGAGTGAATTATAAATGAAAGGTTTGATCCGATCTGAAATTATTTTTGAAATCACTTTATAACACTAGTTGCACAAGGAAATCGTGCGAAAGTCATCAAATGAAACTGGTTTATTACCCTTTGGGATCAAAGTAAAAAAAATTCAAATTTAAGATTCCCACAACATAACCAAGCCTCCTCGATTCTTCCACCATATCGAGGATATCCTCACCCACTATATCAAAAAATGAGGTGAAAAATTCCGTCGACCAGCCGTCCGACCCAAGGCTCTTATCTATTTTGAAATTGAAAAGAACTAGCTTTAATTCTTCCATAGTAATATGTTTACAAAGTATGCTTGATTTGTCATCATTTACCATCCGTTGATATAATCCCACGATCTTGATTTGTTCAGTGGTATTCATCATATCTTGTGCTCTATAAAATTCTTTGAAGTGATGGATTGCTACCTCAATGGCTCCATGCTCTGAAATAATAACTCCATTACCATTAGTGATCTCCCAGATTTGTTTTTTGGTCCTATTGTGGCTTGCCAGATTATGAATTTTTTTTGTATTATTGTCCCCATTGGTCATCCATATAGCTCTTCTACGGAGCCTCCATTGTTTTTCCGTACCTCTTAGAATCTCATTTCAGTCAAGTTCCCGCTGCCATAGAAGATTTCCTTCTTCAAGGTTTGTAGGATCACTCACCAGTCTCAAGATCGATTTCTTAATATCAGATTCTAAAATCCTCAGTTTTTCATTCTTCCTTAATAAAATTTATTTATACCACTGTTTTGAATTAGTCTTTATAACTTTTAATTTCCATACCAATCTCTTCTGACTTCCACCTTTGGAAAGGAAAATTGGAACCTTCCAAGTTTTATGAACTAAATCGATATAATCTTGTTCCTTTAGCGAGTGAGCATTCATTTTAATAGGATATGCCTTGTAGATAGGAATAATATCCAGTTGTAAGAATACGGGAGCGTGATTAGAGATAAAGTGAAATTCAACCCACGACCTGTAGATGCCCGCTGCTAATAATAAATCTTCGACCGCTAGACATCGATCCAATCTCCTTGCCACTGCTTCATAACCAGTTCTACCGTTCCGCAAAGTTGGAACCATTTTTTCTAGTTTTATATCTATCAACTTTATGGACATAAATAAATCTCTATAAAAGTCATCTGATGGACCATGCCCATTCGATCCACCCTAGATCTCATCCGAAGATAAAAAAATGTTCAAATCTCCATCTATAATCAGGTTCTTAATAGCTAGAATACCACTATCTGCCACTGATCGCCAAAATAGTTTTTGGTCTGTGCATGGACCAAAAATATTAAGAAGAGCTAATTCTTGCTTATCTTTGTAACACATGCCCGTTAGAGATGAAGAATAATCCATCTAAGTATCTGGCTCGGAGTCAAAATGTATAATATCACAACCTAAAGAATCAATTTCAGTAACATAGTCAGGTGGCTCTCTTTGCAGGAAAGTTTCCACTAAAGTTTCTTCTTGCACCTTATCGGAAYAGTCATAATGAAGGTGACTTGTACTTCTAAACTGGATGCGGCAAAACAATATCCATATATAGTCCATMTTTTGAGTGATATTTCTCCCACGCCATTCGATATCCAACACTTCTAGCAACCCACCATGAATATCCATTTCCACTAACATCCTTCCCATTTTTCTTGTTGAGCTTTCCAAAGATGTTAGATCYAGAGAAATGAACTTCCCCATTGACTCTCCAATTGCCTGTAAGGCACCTGGATTCCATAAATGAATCAGAAGACACGGTAAAAGAACCCACAGGTGACATAATTGGAAATGTTCCGTCAACGGGTTGAAATCCACTCTCCACCGTTTAAGGATTAAGATGCTCCCCCCATTAACCCAGGACTTTTCAAGTAAATGAGTAGCATCTTCCAGAATCTTGCAAAGGAATCCCATCCACCCTTTCATTAGGTAGAGTATATCTGATGAATATCCCAACAAAGGATCCCATTGTTCTTCAATCCATACTAAAAAATTAACATTACTCATATGTGAGTAATCAAATTTACCTACCACTCCACAGAGTGAAAACCTACAGGCTTCCTCTAAGCCAACATATGAACCTAAAACCATCTTCCTTACCTTCCTATTTTTTTTCCACACTTTCCTCTAGATTCCAGTCGAGTGAGGATTTTTGTGGGTTAACCTTACTCTCTCTGATGGGTAAGCAACCTTTTTGTTCAGACGCGAAGCCTGTGCAGTCGATTGAAACTTCTCTATTTGAAAGGGGTACTGAGAAACATAAAGGGAAGTAAAGTGTTTTGTGAATACCGAATCCTGGTTTCTAGAAGGACCTTCGTCATATGTCAGATTTGTTGTCGTAAATCCTAGCTTTGTCATCAAACCAGCTTCTACATGGAATGATGGCCCCAGTATACCACCTAGTGCATCGACCCTCAAGAAGAGGCCCTCCTGTTGCCACCCCATCTCTTCCTCAACATCCATTAAACCCGCAACGTTTCTTTCAAGGTCGTTGATAGATGGGTAAGACATGTGGCCTCCACTGAGCTTAGATAATTAAATAGGAGCAATTTTATAGAAAGGAAATTAACTGCAAGAGCCAGATCTAGAAAATTGAGAGAAAAATGACCATGAAGTAATAAATCTCGTAATAAATAATCATAAATCAAGGGAAAAACCCATACGGACTACACTAGGGTTCTAAAGTGCAGGCATATTTAACCATCTAAAGTTTCCTACTTTTAACAACTATCTCGACATTACCCCACAATCATACATAAAAAAGCAAAGCATAAGGATCCGGTAGTTCTACCTTAAACTCTGCATCCAGTGTCGATCCCTTTGTGCTTGGTTGTTTCCCGACTGCAAGTCTCCTCCCAAGGCTGACCTGCATTCATCAAAAGACAAACAAGAAACTACAAGCATGCATTCTATGTATGGATTAGTAGGTTATATATCATAACCAAAATGCAAATAAATCATGAATATTGAAGACATCATTTGGCAGGATGGAAAAAGTATTTCTTTATATTAATATCACAAATTCGGTTATAATATGAGACTGACAATTTCTCCTTGAACTTGGTCCTGGGCTCCTCTTCACCTTGCACCAATTGATTCCATGTATTCTTCTCCTCTTTAGTTCTCTCTAGGGAAATGGCAAGGATTTGCAATGGAGGAAAAAAAGGGCTAAAAAAGGGAATTCTGACTCAAACTCACAACATGGTTGAAAAATATTGGGGAAAAGGGGGATATTGAAATGGGCAGAGTTTCTTTGCTCTCATGCTTCTTCTCGAAATGGGACCACAACACCTTCTTTTATAGGCTAGAAAGCTAGGTATTCGGTTGGGTGACCAACTATATGCGGTCAAATGATTAGTAACGGCCCCAAAGCCCATATCCCTTTGCAAGTTTTATTTTTCGCACTTTTTGTGAGTGTACACGAGCTGTAATGGTGCAACAAGAGTGTGTACTTGGGAAGTAGTGGTGCAGTGCACGTACAACTTCAAGAAAATGGTTTTTTAGAAGAGTTGTTCAATGATGGCTTGGCAAAGAGAGCAAGTAAGATGGTCTGATTCCATGTATGCATGTTTGGTGCAATTTAGGGCTATAACAGATGCCCCCTAATGTGTGAGTTCAGAAGAGCATCTGATGGTCGAAAAACATTACAAATCTTTACCAACGTACGAGGTGAGTGAGCCCAAAGACCAGAGTTCAGGAGGTGCCATCTGCAAAATAATAATTTGTCTCACCAAGGTGGGCATACCCATGCTCGAGATGAAATGAAATCATGGCTACCAATCATATACACTGTAGATCCATGTCATATAACTATATAAAGTGTATTCGTGAGCAATACATAGTGGATATACATCTCAAAATCAAAAGATATACATGTATAGTATCCATCTTTAAGAAGCTAATGATGTCCAATGGTTGGAGATGAGGCCTTCAGAGCTCGAGCAACAACTTCAAGATATTCAAAACTCGGGTAGGAGTGTAATATCAATGTACGACTTCACTACCCAGAGGTCTTCAACAGCTCATCAGGAACAAACAAGAGGATCTTGGTGATCAGACAGAGAACTTCATTAATTTTGAACAAGGACTTGATTGGTCTTTCGGGGTGGTCGAGCATGAGGACAAGAGACAAACTGCAAAAGGGCCGACTCAAGTTTAGTAAAAATTCCCTTGGAAAAAAGCACGACAAATGATGAGACTCGGGAAGCATGGAATTGACATAAGTTCACGATGCTGGAGGCAAAACGAACTCTCCATATGTTTAAAGGATAACTAAATGGAGGAGGATACAACTCTATGTAGAGAGAACAACTTCCTAAGGTCATATTAAATCCCAGATATTGACGAACAAACGGAAGGATGTGGTTTGTCCAAGGGCGACTCATTGTGATGCCAATAAAAAGAAAATACTTTTCCCTTCCTCTTTTTGGGGTATATTTGATTTTTTTGTCTTTTTCAATAATTTTGGAAAGCTTGAAAAAGAATAAAAGAATGTTACGTTACAAAGGAGGAAACGAGTGTCGTAGACATATTAGCTCCAAGTGCAAGGAACACACTGATGCTCAAAGCAAGGAGATATGTGCAAGAACAGGACACTCTGGAAAAATCCTCCATGGGTCAAGGTGTCAAGACACAGAGGCAAAGTGCTACAAGGCTTGCGTATAAGGCATGCTTTAGATGGTTCAGTTGAGAGCAACATGGAGCCGACATTAGGCCAAAGACGCAGGAATGCAAATGAAATTAATAAGACACAATGATAACGTCCTTCGATGTAATTTTAATGAGCTCAAAGAAGGTAAGCTCGACATTTTTTCATTTTTAGAGAGTTTGAAAAAACGTAAAAGGAGACTCCACTGGGGTACCTTTTTCAAATGTAGTCTAGTTGGTTCAAAAAAGGGGTAAACTAGCACCAAAAAGACGTCTATTCAAAACCCTTTTAACGAGTGTGACAAAGACAAGATCACTCGACAATCTTTTCATATTTAAGGAGTATGAAAAGATCTTAACTATGGACTCCGTAAAGGATGTTGTTCAGGACCAGTTTAATGAGTGTGACGAAACAAGCTCACTCGACAATATTTTCACTTTTAGGGAGTCTAAAAAGAGCTTAACTATGGACTCGGTGGGGGGTTCCTTTTTCATAAATTTAGTCCCTTAGGCCCGAAAAAGGGTTAAAATTATACCTGAGAATACTCTTCTAGAGAACTAAAGCTCCTAGAGTATACCTTTGTTCGTACAGTTGACCGTCCAGACCGAAAAAGGGGTAAACTACCGCCAGACAGACGTGCCTTCAAATTTTAGTTTGGCGAGCGTGAAGGGAAACAAGATCGCTCGACAATATTTTCATGTTTAGAGGGTTTGAAAAGGGCTTAAAATAAGACTCATCATTGTTTGGGAGTCCCGAGGGTGAGGTCAAGAGTGATAATGAATCATGCAAATGAGGCTCAGACTCGTAGCCAGGAAAAACAACCAGTAAGGACTCACGAGCCTACATTCATTAACGACGGCATGGACGCCAAAAGAAATGAGGATCTAACTAGGGAATCTATGTAAAGGCAGGCTATTCCACTAAATTATGACACTTCTAAAGCAACAAATATGGTTCCGTGTCACAATTTGGTGGGGTCAATCCTATGGCAAAGAGGAAAAGACAACGAGATGCAGAAAGTGGAGGTGGACACCTAACTTAGATGCAAAAAGTTGGAAAGATGAGTTTTTTACCAAAGGACCTTTTAAAAATGAACCAACTCTCAAAAAATTTCCCAATACCAAAAGTAACATGTATTGTAACATCCCATAAGAAAATCAAGAACCATACTAAACATTCTTCAAGCTAGAAAAATGACAAAGGGGGCCAAGAAATGACAAAAAGGGGCCAACAAGTCTATAAATAGAAGCTGGCAGCTCATTATCACCATTGTAAATTGAGAATTGACCAAGAAGTTAAAAACACCCCTTTGTTAAAAGAGTTGATTCTGGGAGCTTCAGAGGATGAAACGAACTTCCGCTTGGACCAAGTAAGTACAAACTAGCTCCTCTTGCATTTCTATACTTTCCTTTTGCATTTACTTTGTTTTTTTTTGGGGGGGTGCGCACCTCTAAAAAAGGTTGGCCTTGTACGCAAGCTGTMTTAGGAAAGCCTATGTATTCCCACGTGCAGAAAACAATATGCCCATGTGCATATGCGACTGTGTCCAATACAACCCGCATACACCCTCCAAATTGTGGAAAAATTTAAAAAAGCAAGATTTTTACTGTSTTTTGAACTTGTTCTTTTTGCAGGATGTACGTTCATTAGAGAGAAAGGGAGCATGAAGAAATTGATTCTTTGGTCTCAAAATATCCTACTTCTCTTGCCATATTAGCTCAATTTGGTTTGTTGAAATACTTCTAGTGTCCACTCATGAGGGCACAACCTAGGTTACTGAACGCCTTGGTAGATTATTGGCACCCTGATGTCGAGGCATTTATGCTCGAGGGGAAGTTGTTGACTCCAACGAATGAAGACATTCACTTCCTGACTGGTCTCTCAAGGAGAGGGGATCTAGTCAACTTACGTACCTTTCCCCTTGGGCCTCACAACATAGACGAGCTAATTGGGCTACACTGTGAGGCAGGCACAGATAAAGTGGGTTCTCAGGTGTCGATCCACAAGATTTCCAACCTATCACTAAAAGTGATAGTTTTACTTATTGGGTGGATCACTAGATCCACGACTTTACATCAGGATTCTTGGATGCGCATGAATTATGCGGTACAGTGCTTGAATGCACGAGTATTCAACTGGAGCACAACCATGCTAGATTGCACAAAGAGACAATTGACAGAGTGTCGGGTGTGGGAGAACAAAAACTTTGGGTTTGCGACTATTTTATGTTCTTTCTACTTCGAGAGGGCACCCAGTCTCAGTCCATGAAAGACAATACGAGGGAATGAGGCCTCTCTCCTAGCATTATGTAGATGGGCGGTGTTGTTTCCGCGATAGGGGGTAGGGAGGACCATTGAGGCCTTTGATGATAAATTTTTCAACTGGTGGTATCGATAGATTCCGGCCATAGAGGACTACCCCTATGCCGAGGTCAACTTCTCCAGGGATCCTGATATTCTAGTACCTCCCAAAGTAGAATGAGGAGAGATAGGTATGTTAGTTTTTCAAATTTATTTAATTTTTATTTATTTTTTATAAATATCATTTTTATGTGTACCAGAGTATCTAACAACTATGTATATGTTATGTACAGATGTGAGACCAGTGCATCTAACAGACTTCTTGAGGACCAGGTGGCATCCTCAACCAGAGGTAGGACCATCCGCAACTGTCAGACCACCAGCAACATCAATGGGACCTCTAGCCAGAGAGGCTGAGAGAGTATTGAGACGGGTGGAGCGAAACCTCAATGCGCTCACTTGTGCAGTCCCTATGGAAGACATCGAGGATCTGCCACTAGCGATGCAACCTCATGTAGTTGGGGTACCACGGACCTGGGTCCAACTCTTCTGGCATTTGGAAAACGTCGTTGTTCACTACAGAAGGGTCAATAGGCCCCACCCTTACCTAGGCTAGACTACTTACGTGCCGAGGGAACCTTTTGTATATTTTTAAGGGCATAAGCTTCGTGAATCTTACTGGACATATCTATTTTTGAGGCGCTTGTGCCCACCTATGTACTCTGATAATTTCGATATATATATACGTATTGACATATTTTTATGTCTTATAGATTACATTTATTTACAAATGTATTTACATGTGCGTGTGTTTTCTTTTTCTTACATGTGTGCAATATGCCAATCTAATACATGATTAGCTAGAGTATCTGTGATTTGATTCAATCTCCTAGGAACATGGATATACGTAATGTAATCAAATCTTCATTCTAAGAGACGTACCCTAAGGAACCATCGGTGTAGAGTAGGATCGTAAATGCGGTAAACCCCATTTAACTGAGACACAACCAGCTGAGCGTCTAAGTAGACTCGAAGGTGAGAGATACCATGCGACAAAGTGTCACAAAGAAACTCTAAGACTGCGCTGTATTCAACAACATTGTTTGTGGAATCGTCTAAATAGATACCTCCTGAAGATAGCAACTGGCCCTGAGGTGTGAAAATGACCCAAGCTGTGGAAGCAAGCCTCCGAGTGTGTCGGCTAGCACCATCTGCAAACCCAACAAACACCTCTAATTCCCTTGACATCTGCCACGATGAAAAATTTGACATAAAAAATGACATTTCCATAAAACCAAAAAGACAAAAAATAAAAAAGAAAATGTATAAGAACTATACATATGTACAAGAAGTTACCCAAGGCGACCCACCTACGAGTAATACTTCTTTAGGTAGAGCCCATTTCTAGGCTCTGCCAAATCATTTCCCTCAAATTCCACCAGACAATAAGCACCCTTCTTTAGAACCTCCTTCATGATGAAAGGTCAGAACCACATGGGTTTGAACTTGCCTACCCCCAGGGGATCCTTATCTTGGTCATAGACTAGGACAAGGTTGCCTTCAGAGAAAATCCAAGGATGAACAGACCGATCATACTGACACTTGAATTTTTGTTTGTGAGCCTGGTTGCCAAGGCTGCATCCTGACGCTGCTCACTGAGTTGCTCAACATATAATAAACGCTCCTCAAGCGGTGAAGTGTCTAGCAATAACTGTACTGCCAATTTTAGAGACGGGATCTGACACTCTATAGTCAAGACTGCTTCCAGCCTATAAATGAGTTGAAAAGGTGAGAAATTGGTTGTAGTCTTAACAAACTTTCAGTAGGCCCATAATGTTGAGTACAACATCAAATGCCAATTTGACTTGGCCGAATTGATCATTCACTGTAGAATAGTCTTAAGGGACTTATTCACAGCTTCCACCTGACCATTCTCTTGTGGGAAATGTTGATATTATGGTAGTTGTTGGAGGTATTTACCTCCACGTGTAAACCTAATGAGAATAGAATATTCCGGGAAGCAAGAAGAAACCCTAATGAGTTGGATAATAACCCTAGAAGACAAGTCAACTCAAGAGGATAACTTGTATTAGTTTATTAGCCTCCAAGAGAAGAAGTTGGCTAGAATAAATATTATATACTAAAGAAGTACCTAGAATGAGAAGTCGGCCCTAGCAGTCTGCCATATTTAGTATAAATACAGGTTGCGAGTCTTCATTTTGGCTAGTATTCTCAGAACTGCAGAGCACACTTGTGCACATTGTAGTTGGGTAGTTTTGTGCACAAGTCTGGAGGAGAGTTATCGTTGTAGCTGCTGCAGCTAGCAGATTTCATTTTGGCTTGGACTATCTCTTGGTTATGGTTTGAACTATCTGATTAGCTCTTGTTTGGTGCACTATCCTTGGAGAAAGGTGTGCTACCCTTTGTTTGGCTATCTAGCCTAGGGCTTGCTTCTAGAGTGATTCTCTGTCAAAGTTAAGGTGCTTGGAGGGTGGCTTCAGCCTATGGTTGGGTGACAATAGTGATATTGTCGATGGTAAAACAAGCACATCCATTATATTCTAACATGTTATGGGCCCACACCTCCTTCATTCAGTCTAACCACTGGAAGGGATCATATCCATAAGGATATTAAGCTCGTTGAAGAACTATTGCTAGGGTTTCTAGTAGGATCAATCACCAAAGAACTGCTGCTAGGGTTACTAGCAGGTGCAGTTGTAGAAAACCTAATCCTCTCATTGAGGCACCTTAAGTGAAGGGATTGACCAAATTTTTGGATAGTCCAGTGTGCCTTAGCCTAGTGCATCTCCTAGTACTCTAAGCAAGCCAAGACGTCAAGTTTGAGTTTTTGGTCAAATCTAGGGTTGACCAAGTCAAAGCATCCATGACTTACTCTATGAAGTCAGAAAACAAGTTATATGGAGCTTCTAAATTTAGAGCATGGAAGACAAGGATTGACCTCATCCTTTCCAAGAATAAAGTGTTGGATATCGTGAAAGGAAAGATCGTGGAACTAGAGTTTGAAGAAAGAAAAGAGAAGAAACCACAGAACGTTGCAGCTATGGAGAAGTTCAAAGATGGTGATATCAATTCCATGAGTATCATAGTGGACTCTATAAAATACCATCTGATACCATACATCTCCCATATTGACTCATCGAAGAAGATGTACGATGCCCTAACAAACCTCTTCTTAGTCAGAAACATTGGACAAGTAATGAGTCTGAAAAATGAGCTCTGTGACATGAAGATGAATGATGATGACAACATAACATCATACTTTGTGAGGATCTCGCAGTTAAGATATCAACTACAAGCTATTAAAGATATCATCTCAAAGAAGGAACTGGTAAATATAGTACTCAATTGTCTTCCCAAGACATGGGATGCATTTTCCACAAGCATGAACACAAGGAAGGAGTATCCTACATTTGAAGAACTTTGGACTTGTTGTGCTCAAGAAGAATCAAAGATCAGTGGAAAAGAGAAACCCCAAAAGAATTACGATGATCAAGCCTTTGCAACAAGATTCAAGAATTTCAGGAACAAAAGGAAATTTGGCTTAAGGAAGAAGCCCAATCAAGAGAAATACATGCTAGAAATACAATGCTTCAACTGTCAAAAGTATGGTCACTACAAGAATCATTGTCCCGAGCTAAAGAAAAGGAAGGGGACACACAAAGCATCAGTTGCCAAAGAAAAGGAACCTACAAAGAAGACCAAGCAGGATAAAACATACTTCTTCTTCTAAGACAAGGTAACAATACTCTTCATAGTTCTTGTACATACCATGTTTTCTGTACATATCTTGTATATATACTTCTTAGAAGATAATCTGTACAAAGAGAAACTATACCTATGGAAGAAGAAAAAAGGATTGTTATCATTATGACTACAAGTCAGATAATACAAATGAAAGGATGAAGTACATCAAACAATTCATGTGGAAGTTATTACATAAGTAACAGTTGGAAGATAAGATGAAATCAAAATCAATCTTGAAGTAAAAGAAAATAAGTAAAAGACAAGAAGAAGTCAGCAATCAAGAAGAAATTGGAGAAATACTTATGACACTTTGCAGAAGGCAATAAGGATGCAGACGGAAGCGTGGATTATGGAGGGAACCGATTATATGTTTCCAAAAGAAAAACATGCACTCATACATGAAGCAAGGATTAGGAGGGAGCTAATCCTATGATCCATTGAAGGTGATGAAGTATATATCCATGGTAGAAGCCATGAAAGGTAGTACATGTTCAGTTCGACCTTAGAATAAGTCTTCTTCGAAGAGCAGCCTTAAAGTATCCCTAGTTGTCCATCCACATCCATGATCCTATGATGAAAGAAAGAAGTGAAATCTCTAGGGCATGTAATCTATAAGAAACTCCATGGACCCAAGAGCTAAAGAGAAACATGAGGAAGAACATGAATATTCCAAGAAAGAAAGAAAAGCCAGAACAACTAGTCATTTTATCAAGAATCACAAGATTACCAGCCTGATATGAACTCACTAAAATAAATCAAGTAGAGGAACTGAAAGTTGTGATGAAGAATAGTGTATGGAAGACTTTTGAATGAAAGCATTGTGATATCTAGAACTAGAGGTTCTCCCAGATGAAGGGAGAAGAATATGATGATTACTCATTCCAGTAAACTAGACATACCTCTACATGAGTCATTATATTATCTGCAATATCCATGGGTTGGATTTCTACATCAGATGAATGAAAAAACTGTTCTCTAGAGAAATTGAACAAAGAGCGTATGAAGAGAAACCTCAAGGCTTTGAGGCATGCCAGAAAGATACCCTTGTATGTAGATGGAAGAAGACAACTTGGAGGAGAACCTCTAATGCACAAAAGAAGTCTGGTGAAGACTTTCTATAACAGAGATTACTTAGAAGATCAGGATGATGGATTTCCAATCCATGACAAAGATCTCATGATGACAGAAGTAGTGCCACATGGATATGTTCCATTTTGACCCTTGCCATGATGTTGTGAGCTAGCAAGAATCAAAGAGGAATCCAACAATGATATACTTTATTGATCAAAGATATATGAAGCCTTCAGAGAAAACCAATGTTCCAGACTGAAGTACATTTGAGATCAAGCATTACATTCTCCGTGATGAAGTCCAGAAAGGAGAAAGTGGTTCTCCAATATATATCTCCACAGATGAGCAGATAAGCAGACATTTTGGTAAATCTTCTGTCCAAGATGATAGAGTTTGCGTACTCAAGATGGAGCTCATGGAGACGACTTCCTTAATATTGAAAAAGGAAGAGATGACTCCGAGGTTGGGAGGGAGCACTGATGTGTTATTGATTGATGGACAGTCATTTTTCAGTTCGAAAAATGGTCCAGGATGAGCAGTTCCTTTCTAGATTTGGAAAGTGGTTTGAGATTTCTAACGGACAATAATTTTTTAGTTCGGGAAATGGTCCAGATAGAACAATCATTTTTGTAATGAAAATGGTTTGATGAATTGTTGATGTACCATAGACAACGATTTCCCATTGTGGTTAACATGAGGAATGGTCTAGGGAAGTCTCTCTTCTTGAGGGTTACTCAAGAAGACTGGCCCGCCTCGCCAGACAAAAATTTCCCATTGTGGTTAACATGGGGAATGGTTCGTTTTGTAGGTTGGTGCAGGATAGTCATTCCTTAGGAAATGGTCTGGACAGTCATTCCTTAGGGCAGATTCATTCTTTCTAGGTTTCAATTTGTTTAGTGTTGGAGGAATGGCCCAGGGTGGGGAATGGTCTAGGTTCAACAATCAGGGACATACATTCCATAGGGAAGACTCATTCTCTCTAGGTTACACTTTGTCTAGTGTCGGAGGAATGGCCCAGGGTGGGGAATGGTTTAGGTTTAGAAATCAGGACAATTATTTTTCCTTGCTTGAGAAGAATAGTCCAGATAGCTCATCATTGAGGGCAGATGCTCTTTCGGATCTCACAGATGTGAGTGGAATAATGGCCCATATGATTCAATTTATATCATAACAATGTTTTCTATGCAGGTTGATATCATATGATTGTTATGGAGAGTGTATTTCTCTGGAAAGTAGATTCATTCTACTGTGGTGGATGTGTTCCACTGACTATGATTATATGTCATTGATCAAGTATCTATGTGCTACTTGGTGTGGTAGTGTACCACTTGTTGGCATAGGGGTAGACCCAGGGTTCAACGCTCAAGAGTGCACCAACAAATCCCTAACTACCGACCCTTTCGGCAAGACCTGTGAAGTAGTTGAAGTCTCACCCGAGGTAGAGGCAGATGTGGTTGCAAGATTAAGGTGTATGCAACCTTAGCTGGGACACAGATCTGTGATAATATCATTAACAGAGCACTTGGCATCGATCATTCATTAATATTCAACCCTTATTATACTTCGCAGACAACAGAGAGCTTCGCAGTGTACACTCAGATCTACAATGTTTCATCACTTAACCATAGTAACCCAGTTCAAATCCAGTAGATAAGCACTAAGAATCCTCATACACATCAGATCTAACAATCATATATATCTAAGAAGCACAGAGCATAAGTGGATATATCAAAGCACATAGCATAAGAAAAGATAAACACATTGAATCATAGCATAGAGAATAGCACACAGATTTACGTGGTTCACCCCCACCTTGGGGTTACGTCCACAATCACTTCTTCTTTATTATCATCTTCAATATGTTACAAGCACAAATCCTCCAACGTTCAATTAGCACAGGGGTAGACCTAGGGTTCAACTCTCAAGAGCGCACCAACAAAGCCCTAACTACTGTCCCTTTTAGCAACACCTGCGAAGCAGATGAAGTCTCACCAATTGCACTAAGCAATCACATCTACTACTTTTTACATAGCCTATCCTTCTATTTATACATTAAAAAAGTGGGCCTAAGCATGGGTAAACCCACAGGCCAACATCCCCTTCCCATTACATCTTCCCAAAAACCCAAAAAGGACCAAAAAGAGGGCCTAGCTTCCGCAATTTCTGCTTTGCTTTGCGCTTTGTCTTCGACAGGATGTCGAAGTCCCAAAAATGGTTAATTATGACCAAGTGTTCATCAAGACTTGGTCAAGCAACAACAAGCCCCCAACACTCACCTGTGACTCGTCCTGAAACACTCTGGTCTGATCAATTCTGCCTCGAATGCCTCGAGCTTGGCTCGAGCTGCTTCGACTTGTTGCAGTGAGACAACCTCTTGCTCAGTGAACTCCTGGATCACTGCATAATTTACTATCCCTTCTAGGTGTTGTTCCGCGGTGATGAAAACTTGTTCAAGCTCAACTCCCTAGCTTTCAACTTCAATGAATAGTTGGCATGCCTTTTCTTGGATCTGCCTTATGATATTCTTGATTCATATTTATCCTTTCAAGCTTAGCGATCATTCTAGGGCATTCCAATACCTCATGGTCCATAGCTTTGCAACAAAGACAACTAGGTCTTCTACCAGGGCATTCCTTAGCTAGATGGCCTGGTTTTCTGCAACTGTAACATAGGATTAATCCTTGCTTTCTTTTAAATGATCCCCAGCCTCTTCTATATTGCGCACTAGAATCGTGATAGCTAACCTGTGAAAAATTCTTTCTAGGATCCTGCATCCATTTGTCAGTCCATACATTCTTTCTATGCATAGGTATAAAATATCTATCATTATACTTATCATATCTATTCATATCAAACTTTCTTTCATCTATTAATACCCTAGTTTTTAATCTAGGACAGAGTCTATTAAACACACCTAGATCCATGCTCTAGAAACAAACAAAAAAAATCAGTTATCTTACTTCTACAGAGCACAAAGCTTTCAGATCTAAAAACTTTTAACTATTCTTATCTTTATTAGAGCACAGAGCTTATAGATCTTACCTCTTTTCTGCAGATCTGACCTGTTTCTTTCAAAAATTTCCACTCTCAATTTTCTTAGAGCAGAGAGCGTTCAAATCTCACTTCTTTTCTTCAGATATGATCTTCCTTTCTTTAGATATGACCTTATTCCTCGCACAAAGCTTCACAGGTCGAGTAAATATATGCACACTAGGGCAACAGATCTACGCACAGATATTTCTTTTGCACAAAGTTTCTTCTTGCTTAGTTCCCAACAATCACAGTTTCAGGTCCCGACAATGGAACCATTTGTTGGCACAGGGGCAGACCCAGGGTTCAATGCTCAAGAGCGCACCAACAAAGCCCTAACTACCGACCCTTTCGGAAACACCTGGGAAGAAGATGAAGTCTCACCCGAGGTAGAGGCAGGGGTGGTTGCAAGACTCAGGTGTCTGCAACCTTAGCTGGGACACAAATCTGTGATTATATTATTAATAGAGCACTTACCATCGATCATTAATCAATATTCAACCCTTATTATACTTTGTAGACAACACAGAGCTTCGCGGTGTACACTTAGATCTATAGTGTTTCAACACTTAACCATAGTAACCCAAATCAAATCCAGTAGATCAGCACTAAGAATCCTCATACACATCAGATCTAACAATCATATATATCTAAGAAGGATAGAGCATAAGTGGATATATCAAAGCACATAGCATAAGAAAAGATAAACACATTGAATCATAGCATAGAGCATAACACACAGATTTACGTGGTTCACCCCCACCCTGGGGCTACGTCCACAAGATCTTTTTCTTTATTATTGTCTTCGATTTGTTACAAGCACAAAGCCTCCAAACCCTTCTCCGCATAGGACATAAGATCTGCGCAGCTCGCTAGATCCTTCTTCCTTGCATTACTATACTTAGCTTTCTATAGAAACCTCATAGTAACTTTCACTTAGCCTTGCAAGCCTTACACAGTTCGCACAGAGCAATTATTCAACATCACATAGATGCACTACCAATTGCACTAAGCAATCACATCTACTAATTTTTACATTTCCTATCCTTTTATTTATACATTACAAAAGTGGGCCTAAGCATGGGAAACCCATGGGCCGACATCCCTTTCCCATTACATATTCCCAAAAACTCAAAAAGGACCCAAAAGGGGGCCTAGCTTCCGCAATTTCCACTTCACTTTGCGCTTTGTCTTCGACAGGCTGTTGAAGTCCCAAAAATGGTCAATTATGACCAAGTGTTCCTCAAGACTTCGTCAAGGGCCAACACCACTGGATTGTGGTTGTGTACTACTATGGATAGACACAATTGTGTTTTATTGAATGATATTGTTCCGATTTCCTTGAAGACTATCAGTAGTGTTGGATATGATTATCAGTTAGATGGATGATCAATGGATGGAGATTTACCAGATAGGAAAATGGTCCAGGACATTTATTCTTCTAGGAAATTTGTTCGGATTCGAAGAATCGATCTTGTGTCATTCTGTGGAGTGAGTGACTTATACCAACATCATGTTTGATTACTCAGATGGAGTATGGTTTCAAGAGATGATGCAACTAATGACATTGATAGTGATGATGGCACTCATGATCTAGTCATGAGATAGTTTATACGACTATGTTGATGCTATCGGGTGAATGGTATGTTTGTTCTCAAAACCATTACCTTCAATACCTCCCTAGCTAGGAGGGAGTGTTGATATTATGGTAGCTGCAGGAGGTATTTACCTCCACGTGTAAACCTAACGAGAATATAATATTTTGGGAAGCAATAAGAAACCCTAATGAGTTGGCTAATAACCCTAGAAGATAAATCGACTCAAAAGGATAATTTGTATTAGGTTATTAGCCTCCAAGAGAAGAAGTTGGCTAGAAGAAATATTATATACTAAAGAATTAGTACCCAGAATGAGAACTCGGCCCTGGCAGTCTGCCAGATTTAGTATAAATACAGGAGACCGATCTTCATTCTGGCCAGTATTCTCAAAACTCCAAAGCACACTTGTGTGCACTGCAGTTGGGCAGTTTTGTGTACAAGCATGGAGGAGAGTTGTCTTGTAGCTCTTGCAGCTAGCAAATTTCGTTTTGGCTTGGACTATCTCTTGGTTATGGTTTGGACTATCTGATCAGCTCTTGTTTGGTGCACTATCCTTGGAGAAAGGTGTGCTACCCTTTGTTTGGATATCTAGCCTAGGGTTTGATTCCGGAGTGATTCTCTGTCAAAGTTAAGGTGCTCGGAGGGTGGCTTCAGCCTATGGTTGGGTGAAAATAGTGATATTGTTGATGGTAAAATGAGCACATCCATTATATTCTAATAGGTAATAGGGTGACGAATGTTCTTGCCTCAACCCAAGATTTGACGTTAACTCGGACATCATTTTGTTCTGAAAGTGACTTCCATGGTCAGTGAAAATCTCTCTTGGGACGCCAAACCTTGCTATTATCTGGTTAAACAAAAGGAGAGTTGTTGTCTCCCCATCATATTTAAACATTGGCATAGCCTCGACCCATTTCGTGAAGTACTCTACTGCTACAATGATATAACGGTGCCCCCTTGCTGAAGGGGGGTTGCATGTAGTGTAATCAATACCTCACTTGGTGAAGGGACCAACATGGGAGCAGGGTGTGCCCTCATTTTCCAAGAGAAGATCTGACATAGGTGGCACTTCTTGACTGATTCAACACAATCTTTGAATAATGTCGACCAAAAGTAACCAGCTCGTAGAATCTTTTGGGCTGTTGCCAATCCAGACAAATGACCGCCACATGCTCCAGTGTGGCAGTCGTTAAGTACAATTTCCACTTCTTCATGTGTGAGACACCGGCGAAGGATGCAATCTACACCTCGACAATACAGAGTGTCCTAGAGTATGACATAGTTCTTGGCCTGATGGCGTATATGGTGACACTCATCACAAGAAGCAGAGGTGGGGCACTTCAAAGTCTGGATATATACTAGTATATATCCATACCAAGTGTCCAAAGACGTGATCAAAAACATGTCTCCTTTAATAGGAGAATCCTTGGGTATAACATCACCTTATTTCACTGGAAGTTCTGAGATGAGTTTTGCGAAGACCAATGACTTTTTGGATTTCGCCGAAACAAAATCCAAGTCAAATTCTTGGGGGATAACTATCCATCTATTGATATTTCCATCGATTACACGTCGTGTCAACATGTATTGAAACGAATTCACAACAAAAATGACGCTGGTCTTGCGAAACAAGATATAATGACAGAACTGTTGGAAAGCATGAACTGTTGCCAATACAAGTTTTCAACATGGGAATAATTGAGTTCTGGTCCAACCAGGCCTCAGCTCAGGTAATAAATCACATATTCTTTGAGCAAATTATCCTCCTAAACCAAGACCATATCGATGGTCCACTCTTCAGCGACCAAGTACAATAAGAAATATTTATTATAATTGGGTGGTCGAAGCAGAGGGGCATGTGTGAGGGTGCATTTCAACGCTTCGAAAGAGTGATGAGCGGCTTCCTCCCAATGAAAAGAAACGTCCTTCTTTAGTAAATGCATGAAACCCTTTGTGATCTAGGCATAGTTTGCGATGAAACACCGTAAGAAGTTCTCTTTTCCCTGCAAACTTTGAAGCCGAGGGACTGTGCACAGGGGAGAAAACTAAACTATTGCCTCAACCTTTAGAGGATTGACCATGATCCCTATTGTCAAAACTATGAAACCTAGCAGATGACTCGATGTCACACAAAAACTGCATTTGTTTGGATTCAAGCGAATCTTGTAGTAGTGCCATTGCTCAAATATAAGTTGAAGATGTGCGGGATGATCAACTCTCTTATGAGATCGTGATTCTAAATAATCTAGATAGGCCTCGACTATGTGTTTGAGATCGTGGAAAGAAAAAGACATGGCCCACTGAAAAGTAGCTCTAGCATTTTTTAGACCAAAAGGCATCTTTCGATAAGTGAATGTACCCAATGGATAAATGAAGGTGGTTTTGTGATGGTCTTCGAGTTTGATCTGTATCTGATTGTATCTTGAAAAACCTTCCATGAAAGAAAATACCTTGCAACCTGCGCATTCATCGACTAGCTGGTCAATAAACGGTGTGGGGAAATTTTCCTTTGGACAGGCCTTGTTCAAATCACGGAAGTCTGTACATACGTGAATTGTACCCTATTTTTTCTTGACTGGAATGGGATTTACACCCATTGAGTCAATTGGACAGGGTAGATGAAACCAACTTCAAGCAATTTCTCGACTTCAGCCTTGATCGCTGCTTCTTTCTTAGGATTAACCGAATGAAGCTTTTTCCAAACTGGCTTAGTGTTAGGATACGTCGTGATTTTGTGTTCAACGATTATTGGATCTATGCCTGGAATTTCCTAGTAAGACCAGGAAAACACATCGCAAAATTATTTAAATAAGTCCTTGTAGATTTGAATCTCCTTGGGGGAGTAGTTTGCTCTGAAGGAGAAATTCTCCACGATGCCAGGGGTTTTGTAGATATCAATAGGTATCGTTTTAGCGATGGTTGTTATATTTCCTTCAGTGTAAACTGTGTGCGTAGCCAAAGGATTGATAGGACAAGACCTATCTCCAGTCATAGTCAAATTGAATTCACCTACTTCAATTCTTCTTAACTCTAGGAGGAAATAAGATCTATGATGGAGATCATCCCAGGGTCTGTCCGGACTAGTCATTTCCTCAATAATCACCTCGTTTAAGGGAAAGACTAAGTCTAAAGAATCAGTATCGGTGAGGGAACCTTGAGCCCAAATAGGCTCAAGAACTGGATCTAACTCCTATGCGGTAGTCGGATCGAGATCAGTGGAAGCTTGTTGGACTATAGAGTACACAACCTCTACCACGGACAAAGGCATGGCCATGCCATGGTGCCCTGTCCCTTCCATCGTGGTTGATGGGGAAGGAAGAGTCCACAAATAATCAAAGTAATTCGTACGAAAATATGAGACTTGAAAATTTTCAATCTTAGACTGGTCGAGGACCGCTGATATGAACTTAAAGTCACCAGAAGGAGGCATGTAATCGAAATTACCCATCAAAGGTGGGCACAAACCAACCCCTACGTTGACGATGTTGGGTTGACAGTTATCAATCATTGGAACCGTGGATGCCCCTGATGAAGGGTCAGGATGAGAGAAAGACAACTGATCAATGGACACCATCCGACCCTCGTGTGGAAACAAAAAGACTCAGAAAACTATAGCGACCACTGCATTCATAGAATAGGTCCAACTCCTTCATAACAAAAGATTGTAGTCAAGATATTCATCGACCACTTCAACCTCGACGCACACGGTCTTTCCCCTTAACTGCATGGGGAAAGAGGGGATGATTCCATGTGGTTGGAATGAATGACCGTCTAAAGTGGTAAG